>JASANE010019620.1:0-75059 GCA_030248225.1 Trileptium ribeirensis | reverse complement strand
AGAGTCTTTATTTTTTCTCACGCTTGCTATCTGGCTTTGTAATTGTTGCCTCGTCTTCTCACATTTCGTTTACTTTTTCTCACGCTAGCTAATTTTGTAACACTTTCATCGTTTACCGCCTGCTTAGTTTTTGTTTGGATCCGAATGCTTTTTGGAAATGGATGTTTTTGAGATAACAGAACAGCTAAGGGACGAACGAGCTGCCGTTGCATTTTTGGCGGCGGTAACATCATACACACTCAAGTAGAATATTCCGGTTTGTGCACGTGAAATGACCATGACACGGGGATGCCTGTGTGGCTGGTTTCAAGTGGCGTTGCCCCCAAAAGCATGCCAAGCAAAGTATTTTGACCAACAGTTACTTCGCAACCACCAGATTGCCGCCAAAGAAGGTCGTCATGCTGATCTACTTCTGGGCCGCGGAGGTCATTGATTATCGGTTATTGATTACATGCAGTACCTCCGTGATATCTGTAGCTGGAAGCTTTTGCAAGATCCAGTTCGCCTTGGCGGTCCCGGGGCTGTCTGCCAAATAGACGAGAGCGTCATGGTCAAACGGAAATACAACCGCGGCAGACTGCAGCGTGAACGATGGGTCTTCGGCATATATGATGTCCTTGTAAAGGAGGGCTATTTGTGCTTTGTCGACCCCAGTCACTGCAGCAACCCTGCTACCGATTGTCCAACGAGTCATCGCGCCGGGCTCTACGGTGCACTCAGATGAGTGGCGCGCTTATAATGGTCTCAACGGTTTGGGGTACTTCCACGAAACCGTTAACCATTGGCCGCCACTTAGTCTGATCCGCTTACGGAGAGGGCACATACGAGACGAGTGTTGAATGCATGTGGCGGAACGCAAAACAGAAATTCAAAGCAATGTACGGCACAACTGACGCGATGGTCCCCAGCCACTTGGATGAATTCATGTGGCGCCAACGCTACGGTCAAACATTTCAACTTGCATTCCTCAACATGCTGCGTCATATTGCAGAGAAGGAATCCTGCAATTAGCTAAGACAGCCAGCAACGCAGCGCCCAGTGGGTGGTAGGACGGGGTATGGGGCGGAAACTCCGCCAAGCAAAGCTCTGACTGTCCCAAGCCAGCAAAAGGAGGAGGGACGCCCGAATTCCAGCTCTATGTTCGCAAAGTGTATTATGAAGAAGGACTCTCGACGAAATTTAAGAGATGCTGCTTAGTTGCGCTCACCAAGCTGCACTGCATCAAATCCAAAAAGTAAGTTGAATATGTTGATTTTTCTGTTGGCATCAAACAATGGTTTTGGGTGAATTTCGGCAAAAAAAAATTTTTTCAAAATTTTTTGGGTCAAAAAAAATTTTTTTGGTCAAAAAATTTTTTTTCGCTAAAAGTGTCAAAAATGAATTCCCCATACTGGAAAACCCCCGTATGCAAAATTTTAGGCAAATCGGAGCAAAAAATTTTTTTCATTTCTTGGGCCCCGATATTAGACTTATGCCGAAACATTTACTGTTCACTAGCTTATAAGCATGTGCTCTGAAAGTTTTCCCGGTTTTGCCGGAGTGTAGCATCTCAATACGCTAGCGTATATAGCGTAGCTGAACACGCTCTGATCGGGGCCTGCGCTACCATTACACCACAGGCCCCGATCACAGCGTGTTGAGCTACGCTATATACGCTAGCGTAGTGAGATGCTACAAGGAGCTTTTGTTTCGTTGTCATGCTCTCACTTTAGAGATTCAGGCTGCATTATGATTTTTGGAACTATATTATACAGTGCCGCAAAAATAAAACTACGCGATACCGCAGGCAATTAAATTATCCTACTTCATATGATCATACGTTTTAATCATGGGCGTATTTAAGTCTCATTAAACTATGAGCCTCTCCTGTCCTCAAAAAATTCCCAAAAATACTAAAGGTCCCCTTTAGGTTTTTCAACACCCGTCAATTATACATTGGAGGTGTGCCTGAGATGTGCTCCAATAAATTTTCTGATATTTATTTCACAATATAGTGTGTGTAACATAAAATTTTCTATACCAGTGCTAATGCGCGACTAAACTTAAAATGACCCTGCGGACCATACTATTTTGTTTTTTGCAAGAAATTTTCATCACCGAACATTTTCTTGTCGGTCAGAACATGGTACTTTTTGTTCGCGAATATCAAATATGTTCGCGAACAGAATATTTTATCGGATTTGTATTAAAACGTGCTTGTTCGCGAACAGTAATTGATAAATAATACGACCGTCCCGTCACAGTTACATTAAATTTTTTCGCGAACAGTGGCGAATCATGTTTCGACGCTACGAAATGTTACGGAATTATCATAACCCGCATGAAAATCTTTAAGACTGCGCCAGCAGTGAACCGCATCGAATATCCTATTTGTTCCGTAATTCTGAATGTGGTTTCGACATCGGGAATTGTAAAATAGGATGGTTTAGCGGGGTCACTTTAAATTTAGTCCCGCATAAATAGTATGACTAGAACATGCCTTGCCCCCCTCCAAAAGAAAATGCTAAATACGCTATGGATGGTAATCCAAATAGTTCTTAGAGATTATATGATTCATGAGTAGCTCTTAGTAGGTGTTAGAAACTATCTAGCATGAGCAGTTATGCTTAAGTGAATTTACTGTTGACGTACACACTGAATTGTATTTACAATATTTACAAAGGCTACCAACATTTGACTATATGTGATTTCAAATTAGAGCATGTTTTGGTAGAATTTTTAAAAAAGACTCTCCTAATATTTGAGTCATGGCTTCATTTCAGCAAGTAGCATCGAACTGTGCCTAGCTGAAACTGAACATACCGTTGTTTGTGCAACGTTTTGTTCAAATGTTTCTTCCTATTGGGATATGACTAGAGTTGGCTTATTAAAGGAAAATGTATAGTAAACTCTTGCTAGGTCGACACTCTGGTTAGGTCGACACTTTGGCATATTTTCACATTTGTGGCAGCTATAGCTAAACAATTTCAGCATTATTTCTTTTGTAAAAACGCACAAAGCTAGAAATGATGTTTTGCTTTGTTTTGCGTTTATGTTGCTCCTCACAGTTGTATGTGTGACTATAAGTGTGCCATTTTGTTTTTGTTCAGTGAAATTTGTGTTTTTTGGCACTTTGTTTTTTTGGAATTGGCTTTTTTTTAAAGTCCTAGAAACAGCTATCTTAAAACGTAAATTTTGAAAACAAAAGCACCACTAGGGCCAAAAATTTTGCGAGGAAACCGATGGTGCTACTATTTTAAAACTACGGTAAACAGAGCATCAAATGTAATATTGTCAATTTTAACAATTTTGCTTGTTAGGTCGACAGATAATTCTTAGATTGACAAATATATTTTTTTAGATTTGTCATATATATTACCATTTAATGTTATACTATACAGGTTACTTAATACGCAATCATTGCTCAGTAATATAATTACTGCTATCTGCACGTACATTAGTTTCATAAATGGCGCGCATTAAATGTACTTCGCGCCGCATATCGCAGAAAACTGGACTACACCGGGCAAAGAAATCTGATAATACTTTTAGGCAAAAAGTAAGTCTGTGCGTCTCGAAGATAATAAAATGTTTTTATAACTGTTAACGATTGAAATTATCCTTATGTTTTAGCATTTTGGGTTTCATCTATTACATTGAGTTCTGTGTGCTAACTCTGCCGTTAATGGTGAACGAAATAAGACAGATACATTTCTTTAGAAATAGATGATTTACAAATCCTTCTGTCGTAATATTATACATGAAATCCAATTCGACGCATAATTTATGTGGCAATTCTTTAGTCATAACTATGTATTGTTGCAGTTGTGGAGGGGATTTATATATTTGTGTATGTCAGAATACAGGGAGCATGCAATTTTCTCGTTTAGTGATTCATGCAAGAGTACCATGAATGTCACAATATCTTGATATTCTTAATTGTATCACTTAATACTGGTATTACTTAGCACTCTATAGGCTAAAAATGCGTCAAGAAAATTCTACACCTGGCAATCCGAGATGATATCAATCGCAGTCGATGAATTAACAGCTGCTATAAGCGAACAATATCCTGAGAAAGAGGATCTGTAGCAATAGGTATACGCAATACTGACTAGGAAAACTTAAATTTATACACTGTTCGGAATCTAGTATTTTGCTCTAGCGTATATGTAATAAATTGAGCAAAAACTTTTATATATCAAATAAGTCTTGCTACGAAACTCTTTTTGTGGAAATTGTGGTTATGGTAAAATGATCATCGTGTTATTGGTGTCCACTCACAGTTTCTGGCTGATAAGAACCCCTCATTCCCTCGTTCTTACCATAAACGGAAAACAGTGAGGCTTTTAGTAGATTTTTTATGTCATTGCTTTCTGATTTTTGTGACTGGCAGTGATTAAATTCATGAGTGGCAAAAAATTCGCAATATGCATTTATATGTTACTGAGTTACTATAGTACAGTCCCGTAATAATGAAGAAACAGTATGCTATCGCTTAAGGCACAACTCTTTGATTTAGTAATAAGGAAATAAATTTTAAATGTATTATTCTTAAGAATATTTTTAACATTTTTACAGACATTTGTTCTTTACAACTTTGTTCTTTTTGCAATTTATCATAAGTGTTGCGGGTTATCGATAGTGGGAAAAAGCCAGCCGTACCAGTATTTATTAATCAATATTTGCAAAACTAATTTTGACAACCTGTCGGCAAAAACTTAAATCGATTGTCATCTCGTTTGTTCTAGCGAAGTTCCGCGGACTCAAGTCATTGGCGACAAAATATAATGTCCCTCGAAGCACACTGCGCGACAGATTTCTGAACAACCAAGGCAGTGATTCGAATTTAATGGGTCAGAGGCCGGTATTCTCTCAGGAACTGGAACGTCAGTTAGTGGAACTAATTTTTAAAAGACAGGAATGTGGGTTTGCACTAGATATCGATGAAGTAAAACATTTGAGTTTTGAGTTTTACTACTACCATCGTCGTTTGCGCTAACGCAGCTGCTTCGCTACTTCCGCCAATGGTAATCTTTAAAGGTAAAAATATTTTGGATGTGTACTATGAAGGCATGCCACGGAACGCTCTACTCACATGTTCCGCCAGTGGTTGGATTGACAAGGATTTGTTGCTACGCTGGTTCAAAGACGTATTCCTTGCACATCGCGATCCGGTAGATGACGACGAATATGACATAATTATTTTGGATGGGCATTCCTCTCACACTAATAATCCAGAATTGTTCGCCGTTGCAGAGCAAAACAAGGTAAAGCTTTTCCCGATACCGTCTCATACGTCTAGTGTTCTTCAGCCCCTGGACGTAGGTGTTTTCGCGTCATTTAAAAAGTCTTGGGAACAACATGTAACTACATTCAATAAGACAAATAATTCCAGATTCATTGATCGTGTGTCGTTTGGAAAGGTATTTGGCAAGTCGTGGAACAGCATTAAAGTTAAAACTGACAATATTGTGAACGCATTCCGTAAGACCGGGATTTATCCATTCAATCCCAATTCCGTTGGTCACGAGGCTTCAGCTATCGCATGTGCATTGCTCGCGCGAGAAGAAAATGTGAACGATGAAAGCGAGCCTTGTTGCAGCAGTAGTTTACGCCCAGATCCAATAATGAACGCCCAAATCACGTCCACTCCTGTTGTTTCTAACGAGGTGGAAGTAGCTACCTCATCTGGCTTGCTATGCCGCGAACCCCGAGACGAATTGCTTACGCCGCCTCCACCTCTTCAATTTGTTGATGAATCGTTTGTAGAAGCGAATTCAGTCATAGACCATGACACTGACGGTCGTAATTTTGTATGTATGACTAACATGGAAACTTTCGCCGAAAGTTCAACACACCAATTCAGTTTCGAAAGTTTATTGGAACCACTTGGAAGCAATGCAGATATGGCTGAAGCCAGGCTGGGACGAATGCGGGAACCAGACGCTGTTCTAAATCCAACACCAGGTAAGGAACCCGTAAGAAATGTAGCTCCAAAGAATTTGTGGAAGCGACGTGAATGGATGTGCCAGGGGTGTAATGTCAATTTCAAAAAGGATGTCAGTGGAAGGCAGTGGTTACAGTGCATCGACTGCTGTGAATGGGCCCACGAAGACACGTGCGGCGTATCTACTAAAAGCACGTTCTTCTGTAACCCTTGCTTTAGCCAAATACAGAACCTGAAGAACCGCGTATAAGTTCGCTAACTATGACGTAAAAAGTGAAAACTATATTTGTTGATCAACAGTGAAAATACTACATATTTGTTTGTTAATTTTTTGTGTTTTAACTTTTTAAACTAGATCTCTTAATTTTGCTTCGGACCTTTATTTCTTAAAGGTAAAAGCAAAAACGCCGTGATAACTGATATATAGCTGCCTTCACATATTTACATATACCGAAATTAGTGAATTAATTTGAAGCGCCAATGATTGGTTGAAAAGAAACTAGGTTACTTTCCAGTACTTGGGTTATACAGCGCATAGTTAGGCATTATATTACTGTAGAATATTTCCCTATTACACTAAAATAGTTTGCGTTAACGATTTGACTGATACGATGTACCTATTGCACACTAACTATCGGGCAAATGAAAATAATACAGTGTTGACTTAACACGAGCTGAGTGTCGACCTTAAACGAAATGTGTCGACCTAGCAAACACGAAGTGTCGACCTTCAACGCAACTGCTTACATGGAAACTATAGATGCAGGTAAAAAGTGTCGACCAAGCAAGAGTTTACTATATACTGAATAAAATGCCAGGCGATATTCTTGCTTTCCGGCTGCGTGACTTGTGAAACTTGGATACAATGCAGTTTCCGAAAACCCTAACTGATGCACTACGTCGTACCAAGATGCATTTATATGGCCTCCATAAGCTGGTTGCTCCGCTGTCATCTATTTCTTGATTTTGCTAATATTCGTTGAAAGAAACTGAACGTCTTGGCATGTTTCAAATTTGACAACAGATGAGCTTTAGTCGTTACCAATACTGTGGTCATACTAAATGCGTGTGGACCCAAGTAAGCCTCCACCCGAAGTGGATAAGAGAAATATTGGCTTAAGGGTAAAGTGACCAAGAATTTTTAAATAGAACCATAAAACAATTTTATTCTCTAAATTTCGTATTTTAAATGATTGGATTAAAACTCAAAACTTTAAAAGAAATTTCTATATCTAATTGGATTTATTTTTGTCGGTTTATTGTGGCTCTTTGCACAAAATCCCAACACAATTCCCTTCCGACGAATCTCAACGGATGCCAAAATACTCGAAAATAGTTGCTTTTCAGAACAAAACATCTAAATTAAAAAGAGTTATTAAGAGTACAAGAATAACGGCGAATTGGGTAAGTTTGAGTGTTTGGTTCTTTTCACTGCTCTATAAGAGACAACAAGCGTTTGTCTTGTTACACTTTATACACAGAGAGGAACTTTCCTAAAATCTATTATTGAATAGTCAAAACTACAAGCTCCTTGAATAGCAACTCAGCTGACATCGCCACATCACCCAGCTAGGCAAAGCCAAAACCAGGTGACCGAAAATCGCAAACGACAATATCAAGATTGTAATTCTGGAAAGGTTGAAGCCTGTCAAAACGAAATTTGAGCTTTTAATTATGACGTTATCGTATCAGTATCGATCAAAAAAGATGATATTCGTTGTAGCTTTTACACTTACGGATGGTATTTAAATAAAAATATAATCAATGGCTTGTGGACAAACTATATAGCTTTAAAATATTCCAAACCAATCTCAAATTGTACCGCTAAATTAAGTTATTGCTTACCACGCGCCGAGTTGTTGATCCCCTGGGAATATTGGGGCGCTGTGCCCACCACTTTAGTACCATTTTCCTGGTTTCGGTTGTTGCCTTCCCCGTAGCTTACAACTGAAAAAGTTTTTTTTCAACCTGTCAAAGTCAGATCAATACCATTAGGTCCAACCCCACAGTACCTGCGGATCAAACCGCTCATATCAAGTCGAGCTCTGGCCCCTGGTAAAATGGGTCGAACCCCACTCCTGGGTTACATTTAAAAAACAAATAAATTGCTTGTTGAGCAATAAATTTTTGCGAGCTGTGAGTTTCAGCTGATATGAACCAGACAATGAAAAGCAAGAGATATTTCTAGCTTTTATACTCTTATTTGAAAATGACTGAAAAGAACCTAAGTTAGAGGCGACGGAACTAATAGTCGGACGGGCAAAAGTTTCGGGGACGCAACAAATGTGAGGAAACGTGCCCCTCTTCCAATTGTGGAACAACTAACTCAAAAATGGATTGTGCCGTCGGCCAACTTATAACACGTACGGCAGCACGAGTTTCACAATCTTCTTCAATGGGTCTAGCATAGACTCTTGGTATAACCAAATAGTTGATCGTACCTGCCATAAATCTTATGCTTTAATCAATAAATATTAATCAATAATCTTATGCAAGAGTAAACTTAAGATGCACCCCCAACTATCCTCTTTTGGCACCATATACGAAACGTTGTTAGAGAACAAAACTCGGATTTCAATAGCCGTATCCGATTTCGATATTTTTGTTCTATAAGGCAATCACCTAATGCAATTTGGCCCCTGTACTTTAACACCAATGTGTTCGCGAGCATTTTCAAATTATAATGTATGGAATATGAAACGGACTAATTTCTGTTTTGTAATGCAGAAATGAAATTTGTGCTCAGTGAACAACTGAGTGCAATTGCTTTTGACAAAAGAGGATGGTAAGCGGCGCAGCTTAAGTTTACTCAAGCATTATATTTAAAAAATGTGCCGACAACATGTAAGCGAAGCGTCAATACAGATTAAAAAATGCATTTAAATTTAATATCATTCTATTATATTTTATGAGTCAAGGATTCATCTTTATTTTATCACGTTATAAAACCAACAACTATCATGATAGAGACGAAGAATCGTATAATTTATATGATAATGATACGCTGTTTTAAATAGAATTTTAATTTCGGCAAAAATAGACGAAGCAGTAATATAGAATAATACTGTCATCCCATAATCGAACATAATGTACAGTGTGTTTCGCATGGTTTTCTATGGCGTTTTATTCCGAGCCTTATATAATTAATGCATGCGTTTCGTTTATCATAGTTTTTTAACCCTTTCATGCCCAGCTCTGCCAAACGGAATCCGGACCTACATATTTCAATCCGTTGGTGTTAATTAAGTTTGATACGCCTTATTACTTGCCTACTTTTTAAGGATAGGTTCCTTAAGAAACGGACCCAGCCTTTGGCTGTTCTCACCAACACAATCAAATCAGTCATTAGATTTTTGCATTATTATAACATGGTTTGACTAGATTTTTAATGTCATTTTGTGTTAATATTATATATTAGAAAATATAGATATATCAAAATTATAAATAAATAAATACGTGTAAAGACAATTTTTATACAATTTAGATTAGACTATGGATTCACCTATAATTCCAGTGGGTCAATAGAAGTTGGGGCGTTGGAACAATTTTGGGGTCTGGACCTGCCGTCATATTTTTGTTGCAGTTGTTCCAACGATAAAACTCTACAATTTCGGCAAATTCATTTAATAAACATTACAACACAAACGATGGTTTGAATGGTATCTAATCTATATAGGACAATATCTATGTAGCACTAAAATATGTTATTTGAAAAACGAACTTTAAAAACATTCCAGATCATGTCTCAAATTAATGTCTTAAATTCGCGGAACTAATAACCGAATAGTTAATAAGCTGTTATGAAACCTTTGAAGAGTAAAACATATTAATGAATTCTATGAATTTTTAACATTAAAATATGATTTTAATTTGGTAGAAACCATAAACAGAACTAAATTGTCTTTGCTATCGAACGGATGTACGGGCTCTTGTTATTATTGTTGAGTTTAGATACTATTGCCATGCTGTTACGCAGAATTTTATAGTCAGTCGAAGGGGCGCGAGAAATTTTGTTGTGAAATTTAAGCAAAAAATACTGGAAAATTTGGTTTAAAATTGGGGAAAACTTTATCAAAAATTGAGGAAAATTGGTAAAAATTAGGCAAAAAATTTAGCATAATTATGCATTTTCAAAAGATTTCGCATAGGACAAAACCAAGTGGCCCTGTTCCCACAGCGCGCAATACCCCTCCCCCGAGACCATCGTCTCTCCTTATCCGATAGGTCTTGGACACCGATATAGAAAGAGTATAAAATACTACGATTAAATACTATAGACGTCCATCTATCGTTTGCAGTGCTTTTTGCAATCGTTAACATTTCGGCAAGGCAGACACATTTGACAGATACAGTGAACCCCGTAAACTGGTGTCGTAAACACATTTGACTATCTAGATCGATGAGAACATAGTTTTTTCATAGGGACATCTTTTACACGCTGAATCCCGAGGAACCGCGGATATATCCCGTGTTACCATATTTTTAAGAAAACCCTGAAGCATTCTGGTATTACATTAATATGTCCACATAAAAGATCCAAACCCAAACAAGCACATTGTATAGCAAATGCATGTTTGAGTCCAAAATGTAACAAAACACTTGGGGTATTTTACCTATTCAACTCAGACACTATCGTCAAGTTATATCTCCGCTTTAGATGTTGCTTTCAGTTCCAACAATGATTTATTGTTTCAGTAAAGCTTTACATAAACGAAATTTCGAGCAAATCAAAGATGTCTCTACAAAGCAGGTAATCCGCTGATCGCTTATGCGGCGTTCACGTTATAATGTCCCCAAAGTTTGGAACCTATGTAGCCCACATAGTGTCAGACACACTGTTGACAACAGGGTGTCTTAGACACCCCCGTGTTTTTAATAAATTTTTTCAACGGTAGCTAGTTACGCGTATTACCGCTTACCGACAGTGTCAGGCACACCGTGTCTTCTGGCAGTTTTATTGACAGTGTTAGGAATTATTTGAGCAATGTTCATATGGGCTAGATACAAATATCGAGAATTTAGGAAAAACTCTACAGGACAGTTGACTAATAAACCGCATTAGCTACAGACGGTGTCCGTTATAGTTAATTCGCGCCAAATCGGTAGCTAAGGGTGTGTACGACATTGTCTAGAAAAAATGTAGTAGCTAAGGGTGTGTCGTGCACCCTCGGCATTTGATATACAGTATGGGTGTCACCCTGACTGTCTATACGGTACGGTCGCGACAACAGGGGGTCAAAAGTTCCAAACACCGCGGACATTATAACGTGAACGCCGCATTAGAGCTTAATCATGATAAAATACGATTTAAATCGGACGCCCAATATCCGCTTAAAGGAGCAAACGTTCCTTAACTATACCGTTCTACTCCATATAGTACAACTCAAACCCTTTGAATGAAAGCTATTAATCAAATACATTTAACTAATTAATAAACCATATTGAAGCCAAAAGACCAACAAAAAATAACTATATTATAGCGAAACTAGAAGTATGAAAGGTCACGAAATTCGTGATACTTGGAACTTAATACATATTTCACAAAGCTAATTCCGCGTTGTTGGCTGCTCTATACAACATTTGACATTAAATCAAGCTGACAGTTTGTTGCCTTACACCAAAGCCAACACAAAATTGTATGTGCTCATGCATACGTAACACTGTGTCAAAGGCATAGTATCAGAAAGTTTGTAACTTCTTTTAAACCGACACCATTCGATATTGGCCTATTGAAGGGTATTATTAGTTCCAACGCTCGGGTCTATACGGAATTAGAAGCCTGACACTGTGCGGTGCATTAGAATGCCGATAATTTGATTAATTTTTGCTGATCAATCCATTTAATGTTCTATTTTAGCGCTATGTAATGCTTAGATGCATCGCTTACGTTGACGATATATATAAACTATATTATGTCAAAAATAAACAAAGAGGTATATGTATGATATAACAAATATAATTCATAGTCATACTTGCTCATAGGGAAGACGGGGGAATACCCCTGAAGCCCGAACCTCTATCAAGGTGTCCCTCCGGAAAGGCAATCCGATCTCTTTCCAGTTGAAATTCTGCAGTGTATCCTCCCAAAAAAAGTTTAGCTCAAACACCAATCTGCGAGTCTTACTACAAGAAAAATTCATAATGAGCTCTTGGTTTAATAAACAGGGTATATGCTGAAATCTGTATATAACCCAGAATATCGGCGGCAGTGCATGCCTTTTCCGAACTGTGCCGAAATATCGATAGCAGAAACGACCACAGTAAGCTAAATTTTAAAATGTTTCGGTTGAAAATTAGTTGTAGAGAATTTCATTCCCCAGAAATCTCGTATCCCAACTTATATCGTGCAATTCACAAATTTCGGGTACGCTGGTTTTGACGTCAACTTGGCAGTAGACATCTTCATTGTCACTGTCATGTCCAAACTTCCGCGGAGTTTGAGCTAAAATATTACTAAAACAAGCATTCATGCACAACAAAATTCGTATAGTCCGCCACTGACAATCCGGCAGCTTAAAACAACCCGTCGACGGTTTGTCACCGTCGTTAAAGACCAAAAACGTAGCTACACCCCAACCCACCGCCCTCAACTCCAGCTGTGGCATGTATGCCGAAAACGCCGAAAGGCCGGCTGTGGGCGAGATAATCCTGGGTAGTCTCGCCGACGGGTTTCACGGCGTTATCCAATAGTAAAATCCACAGGAAAAGGAAGATGAACACCCGCGTAAACGCAATATTAGCTTCTGTGTATTTTGCAATGTTGCTTCAATTCCAGAATCTTTACGCAGCCTCTTTGTGTCCATTTCTTTCCTTCCGAATAGGCTGCTCTGGCCAGTACTTATCCGTATTCCCACTCGCGACATGCCCTGTGCCAATAAAATTACAGCATTAGGGACACTTTAGCAAGTGATCCCACAAGTGTTTGCCACGCACAGTGGGTAGTTGACAGCATCTGGGCACTTTTAAATTATTTATTTCTGTTTTTTGTGGCATGTTAACCTGGCTTCGTGATGGGCCTATTCGGTTGGGTCAATAATTGCTACAAAGACATATTTTGTATTCAAATAAATATGTGTAGAATTTAGCAAGACAATTAAATGTTTCTAGGTTTTCTCGATGCGTTTTGTTGAGTTTCGGACGCAATTTTGGTTGGGCTCTATTTTTCGAACTTCCTTGTATTCTAAGTCCCCGTTGGTGCTTGCATAAAAGCCACAGCTTTCAACTTTGCCTAAGCCTAAATTTATAACGGTAACCCCTGGCCTATATTGTTGCTTAAAGCCTACCTAAAAACATACGACATGTAAAATAATTAACTAGTCTTTAGCTACCTTAGTGAAGTCCGATTTTTAAAAGTAGGGGCGGGGGCATTACCTAAGAAAATTGAAGCTGCATATAATAATTCCTTGGTCGAAAATTGGGGACGGCCTCCCCAGCCAAACCCTTTTCCGTTTACGGCCTGCCTACCCAATCCATTTGCCATTTACAAAATTCCCACCGAACGTCTTTGCCATTTACATGCCTCCCCAGTTAGCCCTCTTTTACTTTACGGCCTCCCCAGCCAACCTGTTGCCATTTACGGCCTCCCCAGCCAACGCTGTTGTCATTTACGGTGTCCCTACCAAATCCCTTTGCCATTTGCAGCCTCCCCACCCAACCCCTTCACATTTACAGCCGCCCACCTAACCCTTTTGCCATTCGTGGCGTCCTTGCCTAATCCTTTTGCCATTTACGGCCTCTCCATACAAGCCCCTTGCCAGTAACAGTATTACGAGCATTGACCTGACCGAGTCACTGCTACTTGCGCGTGCAACAATAACACGATTTATTAGTCTATCGGATTGTTATAAGGGCAACTCTTAGAGTTGCGTTTTTTTGCATTGCAGAATCTAAGTACGCGACTACACTAGAAAACAGTTATAGAACAGTGTACGTAGCTTAAATACGTTCAATATAAAGCTAGATTGGACACTGTTAGGGCAACATATGATGAATATGATTGACTCGTAATGTTAACAACAAAGGTAGTAATTAAATTAACCAAACAATATTTCACCAATCTAGACACTGAATAGATAGAACCAAAGATGAACTTAGAGCTATTAGAGGTTCTGCTAAAACATTTCCATACTAGTGCTATGCCGTGTCATGCAATCAAACAGTATGTGACCCTCCTATATACACAAATACATAACTATAAATATATATAAATCGTACATGCCAAGGTCTCAGGAGGGGAAGCTGGGGTTAGTGGGTGGTCATATAAGGGGTGTAGAGTCCCTTGGAAGGAAGTCCTTCAGGGCATGTTGAAAAGAGTTGCCCTGAGGACCTTCCTTTTTGCCAATTTCGACCAATTTTGGCCTAAATTTTCCCACGCTTTGATTCAACGGGGGGGCTGCGTTCTCCGAGACGTTTGGGGAGGGTAGCTCCCTGAACCCATGCTCCGGTATATATGCTGTAAATATATGTTTATATGTAATTATGTATTTATGAATATATATGCATACTATATTCATACATTCATTTATAACACAAATATTTACAAATGAATGTATTTATGTATAATGTTATGTATAAATACATTCATACTAATACATATATGTTTGTTGAAAAATGGACCACATCATCCGACAACGTATACAACAATAACGCCTTGTGGCAGGAGTGTTAGGCTCTTCCTTAAGGGACAACAATAACGCCTTGTGGCAGGAGTGTTAGGCTCTTCCTTAAGGGTTCATAATAGAGTTTAACTCATTACCTCACCAGCTTGCCGAAGGGAGCCTTCAAATAGACCAGGAGTCGCAACGCATCTGTGCTTGTTACTGTTTTGCGATTCTGGATATGGGATCGCGTCGTTATAATTGATCCGGGATATATATGACCCCACTGTGCGGTTTACAATCTTTATGCGTTGCTCACTCCATGCTCCGCCTCGAGGACGGCTACAAGTGGTTACAAGTGCTTGCGCAGAAGGAAATCGTTGTTGGTCTATGCGTTGGGAGCCCAGGTAACCATGAGGTGCGTTAGGTTATAACATTAGAAAAAGAACAGCTTAGAACGGGGGTTCACAGCTAAGACTTAGGCTTAGTATTTCGAGAACATGCACGGCCGGCATTTTGTTTATGCCCCTCAGGGTTATTTTAGGCCGTTAGACCATGACCAATTAAGCGAGGACGAGCTTGATTGAGCCTATCCTGTAAAAGAACAACCCAGGATGGTTCTTGCCACGGAAGCTACTGCAATTCGTGGGCCATTTGCCGCTGCAGTACTACGACAGGACTCGACTTACAGCACTGTAGACGCTTTATTTTGGTTGTCATTGAAGATTCATTCAATCGACACAGATGCCACATTGCTTTAAGCGTCTACTTGCTCGATTGATGTTTTAGACTATGTCCAGCCCGGGCCAGTTAAGCCTCTATCGGCATAGTCAGAAGCTCTCCACGTGTTCGATGACGGTGTTGTCTAGTAGAATGTTCTTTTGCGTAAACATGACAGTCAGTACCCTGGTCGTGACAATACTTATATATTATCCACCCAATCTGTGTAGCGGCGTAGTTGAATCTAGGTAGAACAAAAATTGCAGTTGCTGGCTTCAGCGAGGGCGATCTTCTGAGGATTTCTGCTGGACATACAGCGTCGCTGAAACGCTTGTGTTTTGCTCTATAGGTAAACCCTTTTACCTTTTGTTATAATGCTGATTGCAAGCCCCAGGCCCCTGCGTCGTTAGATGAGGTGTGCGAAAACCCTGAAGTCCCCTGGATAACGCCCAGCTTGACCTAAAAATGGTCGGGCAGACTGTCATGACGACAGTGTAGTTGAAAGAACGCAAATCGAATATATATTGTTTTTACAAGCAACAACAACTTCCGTGGAATTCCGCATAGCGAATGGTAGTGAACCCCATCAAAGGCATCCTAGATGTCCACAAACGACAGGTCGTGCAAGTGTTCTAGCAGGATATCGTTTGGCATCTGGTCTATTTTCTAGTTTTCTGACCAGAATGACAGTTCTTTTCCGAAAATCTCTCGGTTGTTGGCAATGACTGATTCAATGCTTTTAAATGCCGCGTTTGATACATAAATACGTATATATATATTAAGTATAAATCAACATGTGCTTATAAATATATCTTCATATATATGTATATATATATAAATATCTATAAATAATTAAATATATATAAGCTAATTTTATATCTCAAGTATTCGAAACTATCATTCAGTTTTGCAAACCTACTACGCTTATAACTGAGTCAGTCCGTCTATAAGGCCATAAAACGAATTTTAATGAACTTGAACAATACTAAAATTGGAGCAAACAGACCGCAGCTGTTGTGATTGACGGGAGCGACGCTTAGAAACATTCTTATTTCATTATCATGAGAGGAAAACTTTTATTTTGAAATCCCTGTCGCCTTTCTCTAAAACGAAAACCGGATGACCGTTGGAACTTTATCGTCGACTAAATGACCAACTCACTGGTCGAACAAATTCTCTCAAAACGACCACCATCTAATCACATCGCATGAAGGCAATAATTACTTGGAGAAACTCGCGTTTCTCGTCAAAACTTGGGAATTAGTGGTGAAGTTTTCAGTATCCGGTGAAAATAGTACGCGTATACATGTAAGCTGTTCCTGTTTAGTTTGACGTATAAAATGTAATTTAGAAACATATATTTAACTATGTGCACATGGTTTCAAAAGCGAACGGATGATGATTGACATAGCTATTCTAGTTTAATATTGAAATCAATGGCCGAATCTAAAAATTTTGGACGAATTACCATTACCCCTCTAAAGCCTCCGCACCCATTGTAATCATACCTTCTACCCGCTCAAAATTTTTAAAATTATTGCCAGAATTGGCGTGAAAAATGTCACACATTTGGGCAAAATATTGGTTAAAAATGTGGAAAAAATATTTGGTAAAAAACTGGAAAAATTTATCGCTAATTGAAAAAAATCTCACGGGACCACCTATCCCCCAACGCCAGTGTACCTTCAACATCTATGGACATCAACCCATCCTTGATCAACACATTTTTCTAACTCTATTTTACAAATTTTTGATGACAAAGCTTTAGGTCTGAATGGTGGGAGGACCCAAGGATCCGCTAGTGATCGAAGCTAATGTTAAGGCAATGAATTTAAAAATTTTGGCCTTTACTTTTATAGCAGTCCGGAGTGAGTACACTAAGATAACAACGTGTTTTCTGCTGTAAACTTGATATTTCTTTTATCAACGGCGTGAATCACTGTAACTAGTTTTTGTTTCGCCTTAAATGTGCTCCGGATAAATCCCAGACATTTGCCACACGCCACCATTAACTGGCTAGGAAACGCCGGCAGATCGGATTTGTGAATCATCCTACTAACGCACTCTACTAACGTAAGGTTCTTGCAAGAGTCTGATAAAAAAAGAAAAACTGCAACGCCGACAACTTTTGTAACGACGGATTCAGCAAATTGAAGTTGTTGCAGATCGAAAACTATTAGATGGGTGTGGGTCAAGAAGGCCCCTAGGACTACTACAGTGCCCATCCTGAAACGGGTACATCGCTCACAGATACGGTTGAGTGAATCGAGTTATTTGATCTTTCTTATAAATCTCAGAACTCATCGATTTATGATCTTACAAACAATTAACTTAAAAAGATGACATAAAAATGGTTAAAAGCTGCTTTGGTGACACACTGTTATATATATTTCTAACTCCTTATCCATGAGTTTGATAGAAGAGCTGCTCAGCACAGTTGCAAATCTTGTCCAGAAGCCTTTTTTATTTGAAGCCTGAGTCTTAAGATATAATCCAAAACTTGTTCCCCCATGTTACCAAATTGAAGGAAAAACACCATACATTGGTAATTGCTAAATACCCCACGAAAATCTTTCAATCGTTCCTGAAATAATTAAGAAAAAATCGATCTGACGGAGGAGCCATCGTGGATAAATCTATCAGTGCACATAGAAATAAATGCTTGCTGGATTCGTTCACTGCACAATTTAGCAAAATTGACAGTCATTTTATACATAAACTTATACATTTGGTACATTTAAATTTTAAACCTATATAGTGTTGGAACGAAAAACTTAAAATGGCACATAACGTGCCATGGTCTATTGGATTTGTTACATTCTCTCCTGGTCAAAAAGTGATCAATTGTTTCCTCAACAACTTACTAGACCATACGTCTATAATGTCGCTTATTGCTCATTTAAAACATTTCTGACTACCATTGTGGGTATATATTGTAAGCCCATGGTTTTTTTTCATTTTCTAGAGCTACCACACGTAGAACTATAAGTAGAAATGCTGAAATCATGTAACTATGAACAGTAAAGCCATGCATCACGACCAATAAACTATATTTTTGAATACCCGAACAGTAATGGCTAGCTGAAGTAAGGAAATTTTAATGGAAACAAAACAAAAATGTTCCGTTCAACTACCTACAGCCATCTCGTAAGTTTGAATTAGGCCACGTCTAAGCATTACCCAGGTATCGATCTGTCCCCAGAACCCCCATAAGTCTGTCAGTTTCTAACAATACAACGTTAGTCTCATCAAATTAGCTTAACCCTTTATGTTCCACTCTATCAATAACTTCAAAAAGCACGAAGCATTATTATTGCTTAATGTTCTTTTGACAGCGTGTGGATATTCGCTCGCGTTGTGAGGAGGATTATAAGTCCGACCAACAAGGATCGTTCTGACTCAGTGATTACCGAGCGCGACTATGAGCAGAACGACTCTGGTACCGGCAACAGCTTGTTCAACGCTAGTTGAAATGTAAACAAATTCATGAAGTAAAGCAGTTAATTTCGAGTACATCTTGTAATATAAATAGGAACGAATTGTCTTAAAAATAATAATAAAATTTCTCAATTTATTTCGAAATGTTAAATCGTAAAAATTGTTTTACAAATGTTTAAAAATGGTGTGAAGTGATCGCTGATATGACAAAAATAGAATAAACGAAAATGATGCAAACCTGGAATGTTTAAAATAGGCATTTTTCTAAACTGCCTTAATCAATTGTTTCCGGTGAACAAACGCTCTATATTCAGTAAAAGCCCGCCGGATGGATGAAGAAGAAATTCGAAAATATTTTACAGAAAAAAATTAAAACAAATATTTATGTCCAACTACGATTGGGCGTTGAGTTGACTATAAATTCGAGACAAATACGCAATTTTTATTTCGACTCCACAGCTTAATAGAAAATAAGCGCAATGTGTCACTATAGCATTATTTATTATTCCCAATTACCGCTGGGACTTTAGTGGACTATAAATTCGAGACAAATACGCAATTTTTATTTCGACTCCACAGCTTAATAGAAAATAAGCGCAATGTGTCACTATAGCAATATTTATTATTCCCAATTACCGCTGGCACTTTAGTGGACTATAAATTCGAGACAAATACGCAATTTTTATTTCGACTCCACAGCTTAATAGAAAATAAGCGCAATGTGTCACTATAGCAATATTTATTATTCCCAATTACCGCTGGGACTTTAGTGGACTATAAATTCGAAACAAATACGCATTTTTTATCAAATCCATGGTTTTATACAAAAGAAGCACAACCCTACAGTATTTTACCGCAAAGACATGGTCATCTAGTTGTGCATTTCGCTACTTTTGGCTATGCCCAAGCTGAAGGCGATATTCCAAATGAATTTCCACTCGCTTCTGAATTATAATCTTGTGGCGGATAATATAATGGCAATTTATTGCAAATATAAATGGCTTTCAGGTTCTGGTTTTGTATCTTGCCTTTCCTATTTGTTTCTGATTTTTCAATTATTGTGAAACTTCAATATTAACGGTAGTTGGCAATTCGCCGAACTTAGGCACCTCGTATATTATTTATAATTTAACGAAATAATTAAACAATCATCCCTTCTTCCTTCTTAGATTTCCATAAAAATATTAAACCGAAAAGTTTAACAAATCTCGATAATTACATGATACCGCAAAACAAACACAGTCAAAGAAACTGACATCATTTCTTGTTTGATATCTATTTATATAGGATTAATATTGGTTCTGCGAAGATATTTTTAACATACAAAACCGTGACAGACCAAATTAACAGGCTTTGGTTTTGCAATTCTATCCGTACACAGAGTAGACCGTTTTTTGATTGATTAGTACAAACAACGTGGTATTACGGCATTGACTCTCTGTATTATAAAATATATATGGACTATGTATATTATACTATCTATACAGTATACTATATAATACGGGGTACTCACTTTATATACATATATTGTATAGAATAGTGTTTTTATATACGTGTATGATCCTAAGTGTATAATATTATATCTTAGGAATTATATTATGCACATCCTTTAAGAAACGATCAAGAAACAATTTGGCATTCGGAACATGTCACCAGATAGGCATTCATTTGCTACATCAATGTGTAACTTACATAGTTCCATTTTAATTACAATCCATATTTTTAAGATATCTACCGACCCTAAGTAGAAAAATTAGCTCGTACGTATTTTGTTAAGTTTTTTACTATAATTGCTAAAACCACAGTTTAGTTGTAACACAAATATTCTGCAGGAATAGAATTATAACTATGATATTTATTTTATTTGAATCGGCAAGACCTTGTCTATTTTTTCTTTTTGTCAGTTTACAAAAATTCTACACATTTCCAAATATCCACCCGTCTGCGCGCTCAAAGCATAATTTTGGCACACAATAAGTAAAACTTTGGGGAAAATAGGCGAAAATTTGGGAGGGAAATTTGGCAAAAATTAAGAATAATTTTGAGTCCAAAAATGGCTCTGGCAACCTCCCCCGCCACCGAGCGGCTGACCCACTCCATCTGAAGGAAGGCTCGTCACAAAGTAGTCTCTATAATAAAACTAACAAGCCAATAAAACATCAAACGACGGATATCGCTGCGTACAACTGTGATAGAGGCTGCAGGTATATAAGACCTTGTCGATTTTACAAACCAGTATGATCACAATGCGTGTTTGCAATTCTATTTGGAATTTACGTACGGCTACAGCACAACTGGGGAAACAAACTCCTGTTTGTTTATATATTCTCAGTCACTATAAAAACATTTTGATTTTAGGTTTAAAGGTTATTGCATTTTTCGAGGTCATAATATTTACAGCCTGCTTAGCGGGTTAGAGTCGTTTTGTGCTGTAAGCAGACTTTTTATAAAATCACAGATCATCCACTGTTTGAAAAGAGCCTTCATATAAGTAACTGTTATGAAGATTAACAAAAGAACATTCTCGAACTTACCAGAAGTCTTACAAATATTCTGGATTCTGAAAGAAACAATAGAACATTGTAGAACGTTCCGAAAAGTCTAGAACTACTGTTCTAATTATCATGAATGTTCTAGTATGATCCGAGACATTTATACATAATCGTGTTGCTCACTGTTAGGTCGTGTCAGTTGTTTTGTTCGTGTTTCGTTGTGTTCATGTAGTTATCGATTTCAATTCAGTAACTTTATTCCATTTGTTTTACTTCAACAAACTTCATTTGTTACGTCCCGAGTTCCCTTCTTTTCACAAGTTAGCCGGAGATACGACAGTAACGAATATGAGAGTAGCTAAAGGTTTTCGCCAAAAGTTTTCTTTGAAATAATTCTTAATTTTGGATGACATAAAAGCGTTAAAATAGACCATCTTTAAACCATGTTTCTATATAACAGTCCGTATGTGGCTCGTTTACTAGCCATATAACCAAATAGGCCACCGAATTTACTCATCCAATAACCATTACTTTCTCTATTCAATTCAACTAAACTAAAATTCTCAATTCTGCGTATGACCAATGTTGAGAATTCTTATGAGTGTATTGTTTAAAAGCGAGATAATGCAGCGTTCACAGACAACTGTGTGCACTCATTGCACATTGTAACATTTATTGCCATGTTTATACCTACAAAATTTGTTTTAATTATTGCTACGCAATCTAGCTTTTTTATAAGCATAGAATGTGTAGACAGAATTCTTGTTCAATGTAAAAATGCTGAATCAAATTTTACTCAGTTGAGCCGGTTCCAGCCTGACTCATTCAAGCGAGACAAATACAACTTCGTCTGAGTCGATATTAACTCAGAACGGTTCAAAGCCGTCTCCAACTAAGTCAAAGATAGCTTTAATAGTTGGCTCAAAAATTATTGGAACAAAATGAGTTAAATTTTTACTCGCTGCTGATAGTAAGTTAGTTTGGCACCAACTCGATTGAGTAAAATTTACTTCAGCCCTTTTACAGTTTATTAACGTAAGGCTGCAATGTCATGTAACTTGCAATTACAAAGTTTCTTTGACAGAACATGAAAACAATGTCGCATCCAGAGTTGGCTGTCACACAAATCGCACAACCGCTGATATAAGCCCATCGTTCCAAATAAGTCGACCAGTATTAATATTTTTTATCATGACTAATGTCAACACAAAATATATCAAATTATGGAACAAAAGTTAAACTTATCAACGTTGGATTCGAAAGTGTATATCAGTCACAACAATTGTGATCTAGCTATTCTGTGCCTACCACCAATCCTAAATAGATCTTGTATAAAACATGCCGCTCTTTTAATATTGACTTATCACTAGTGCTAACAGCGAGCAACGGAGGACGTAGCAATCATTATAAACGTTGGATTCGAAAGTGTATATCAGTCACAACAATTGTGATCTAGCTATTCTGTGCCTACCACCAATCCTAAATAGATCTTCGTATAAAACATGCCCTCTTTTAATATTGACTTATCACTAGTGCTAACAGCGAGCAACGGAGGACGTAGCAATCATTATAAACGTTGGATTCGAAAGTGTATATCAGTCACAACAATTGTGATCTAGCTATTCTGTGCCTACCACCAATCCTAAATAGATCTTGTATAAAACATGCCGCTCTTTTAATATTGACTTATCACTAGTGCTAACAGCGAGCAACGGAGGACGTAGCAATCATTATAATACATTGGAATTCGAAAATTTATATCAGTTCTATTTTTTTGCTATTGCAAAACATAACTTAAGTAAGATCAATAGGTTCTAATTTCTGTCCTACCACCAATCCTATCATTAACCCTGTATAAAACATGCCGCTATTTTAAATATTGACTTATCACTAGTGCTAACAGCGAGCAACCGAGGACGTAGCAATCATTATAAACGTTGGATTCGAAAGTGTATATACATCACAACAATTGAGTATCTAGCTATTCTAGTTCCTACCACCAATCCTAAATAGATCGAATAAAACATGCCGCTCTTTTAATATTCGACTTACTCACTAGTGCTAACAGCGAGGCAAGTGCGAGGGAGGACGTAGCAGTCATTATATAACGCTTGGATTAACGAAAAACGTGTATTAAGTAGTCACAAGCAATTGTGATCTAGCTATTCTGTCCTAATAACGCTTCAATCCTAAATAGATCTTGAATAAAACTAATGCTATCGCTCTTATTAATATTCACTTATCACTAGTGCTAACAGTCGAGCAGCGGAGGACGTAGCAATCTTTATAAACGTATGAATTAAGAAAATGTATATCAGTCAAACAATCAATCTAATACTATTTCTGTCTCTACCATATATTCCTAAATAGGCATCTTGTATAAAACATGCCGCTACCTTTTAATATCTGACTTATCACTAGTGCTAACAGCGAGCAACGGAGGACGTAGCAATCATTATAAACGTTGGATTCGAAAGTGTATATCAGTCACAACAATTGTGATCTAGCTATTCTGTGCCTACCACCAATCCTAAATAGATCTTGTATAAAACATGCCGCTCTTTTAATATTGACTTATCACTAGTGCTAACAGCGAGCAACGGAGGACGTAGCAATCATTATAAACGTTGGATTCGAAAGTGTATATCAGTCACAACAATTGTGATCTAGCTATTCTGTGCCTACCACCAATCCTAAATAGATCTTGTATAAAACATGCCGCTCTTTTAATATTGACTTATCACTAGTGCTAACAGCGAGCAACGGAGGACGTAGCAATCATTATAAACGTTGGATTCGAAAGTGTATATCAGTCACAACAATTGTGATCTAGCTATTCTGTGCCTACCACCAATCCTAAATAGATCTTGTATAAAACATGCCGCTCTTTTAATATTGACTTATCACTAGTGCTAACAGCGAGCAACGGAGGACATAGCAAACTATCAACGCCAGATGCCTAATGGAAACATAACGTAAACCGAAATATATTGATTGATTAATTGATTGATACGTTTCGATTTCATTAATTTCATAAAAATAAAGCATTGAAACAGGGCTAACACTGTATCGAATGTATATACTGGATCTGAGAATATTAATACGTGTTCGATAGATTCATTATTGCTCAATATCTATTGAATGACAAGCGTTTATTTTGAACGAATCTTGTACCCAAATTCTACACTAAATTGTGAGACGCTAAAGCTTAATTACACCGTTTTTCCGTTAATCCTACGGCGTTAACCCTCTCATGCCCGTAAGGTCCAAATGGACCCAACGCACATTGCGACTCGTTGTGTTTACTGAGTTTGTCGTATATTGTACGTTTGAACGTGCGTTGTTATTCGCTCGCATTGTGAGCTTCCTTAAGGAACCGAGCAACAGCTCTCAGATAGCTCAGTGGTTTGTGTACACAAGTTTCAACCGTACGTTTCGGGTTCGATCCCTGGCGCAGGGTTGAGTTTGTCAAACATTGCAGGATACTCAAATTAATTCGGGCATGAAAGGGTTAATGAAAAGGAGGATAATCAACAACAGAAATTTGCAGTAACCATTAATTGATCTTTGACTTTGAAGCTTTAACTAGTTTTGGCAATAGCCAAAATAAATAGTGCATCGACGACGTCTAAAATGAATTTCCAAAGTATTTTTGAGTCCTGTGGCGCTTAGTATAACACAAGTTTTGGCATCAAGATAAGCTCTGTTTTGCCTTCGCTTGGCATTTTTCAAAAATCATTAAAGTCCAATCTTCACAGTAGTTGTGGATTCGTCGACCCAAACGCTAAATATGATATATATTTAGCGTGACACATTGCTGTCCATGCTCCAAGACATGCTTATCTTAGCTTATGGTATCATAATTTGTTTTTCTAAAAGCTACCATTTATCATTAACTGACATGACTAAGAAAAACATTCTCTTTATATATTTGCCACTACTGAACATTTTGGCCATTACCTTATTACAATGTGCAGACCATTATAGAGGCAATGTATATATTTTGCTAAAATACACATTTTTTGTTATCGATAACTGTGCAAAACCAGCGAAAACTAACAGCTTTTACCAATAACATTCTGCTCGAATTGGGTATTTATAATGTAAACCTTCCAAAAAACTGCATGTTTTACTCAATGGTTGCAAAAACATCTGGTAAAGAACAGTAATGCAATTTGGTCAAGGTAACCCTGAGGAGAAATGTCTAATGCATGCCATGCCGTTCTCGATATATTAAGCCTTAGCCTATAAGCTTAGGTTTTTATACGAGAAATACACTAAGCACAAGCCTAAGTCGGCAAGCTACCAAAGCAAATTATGATTGGGGCGAGAGAAAACTTGCAACATATTTCGCCGACTCTAATATTTTATTAATATACGAAACGATTAAATTCCTTTCGGCAAAATTAATATTATATAAGTAATAGGTCAGGCTTTATCTTTTGCTAGATTTAACCCTAATTAGTACCCTTTATAATTAGGCTCATAGTATTAGGTTATGGTAGATACATACACACTTGTGAGATAACAAAACTGACAATTGTATATCTTTCACAAAACATCGTAGAAAACAAATTTGTTACAAAAACTACGTCACTTTTAACATTTGACGAACAAACTTTAGGTATCTTCGTTGCGAGCACAGAGATTTATTTATACCTTTTCGAGATTTGTTACAGCAAGGAAGCCAAATCGACAGCTGTATTAACGAGAAAGAGAGAGAAGACATAGCGAAGACATAGAGAAGTTCTACGATTTGTGATTTTTTGGCAGTTGAGTTTTTGTACAATTATGGTTCTCTCAAAGGCTCTAAAAATCAGACCTGACGGCACAACTACACACACAACAGGTGTTCAAATCAGCCAGCGTCACAATATCACCGCACACCAATCGATCACGCGAACAGATAAAAATCCTTTTTTTATTAGCTAAGTAATTTCTTGTGTTTTTGGCAGTGTAAAACGCAAAACGAAGAACTTGAAAAATAAATTGTTTTATCGCCTTTATAATTAGTGTCTGTACAATGAGGGCTCTTGCACCATCTCTGCTCTGCGATGTGAGCTTCCGAAAAAAGCCTAATTATCTTGGAAAGATTGAAACAAATGAGTGGAATCTGAAATGAATGTAGGTGGCATAGGAGCGATGCAATGATTTTGACAATGTGCCTTAATTTGTATCGATTGTAATAGATTTTATTACAAAGCTAACTGCTTATAAGATTGACACATCGTATGTCACTACATTTTAGCATTACATAACGTATGTCACGTGTTATTACAAAAATCTGTTGTTGAACATAACTAGAAATTCGCACACACCGCCCACTGAAAGAATCATAAGGATTGCTGCTACTTAGTTTACCTAAAAGTTATGTAGTAGCATAGGAACAATTAATGGTTGCTATTGCGTAGAGTAAACCCAGCGATAAATCAAAATACGTAGGTAGAGCCAATCATTTGCCATATAAACTAGTTCCTCAAAATGAAATTTCCAACTTACTTTGCTCTTAAAATACTAAATAGTTTCTGCTATTCGGTATATTAATTTTATAATATGCAATCGGTGCCGGGGAATGGATGATAGCGGAAAACGCCTTTGGCACCTAGGGTTTCGGCACCCGAAGGGAGAATTTATCAGGCTGGAGTAACCCAATATGAGCATGTACGACCCATAGCTTCAGCAATACCCGCAATAGATTTAAAGATAAAACGTAAATATAGCATTTTTAAACAAAACCCTGCATTGCGCTAAGAATTCATGATCGCGAAATGCACCAAGATGATAAGAGCGATTACTATAGCAATTCACTGTCATTCTGTTTAATCCTAAGAAAATCACCCTTAATAAGTGTTTTTTGCCAGAAAAAAGACTGAGCCTGGTGTCAGCTATCAAACACATACGACAGTGGATGGTTTAATAGCTTAGGCTTTAACTATATACATATCTCAATATTTTCGGTATCAAAATATTGAGAGCGGAACTATAGCATTTCACCTGTATTTTACAGCTGACAAAGTAAAGTAACGATGTTAATTTCAATTGTCAGTCACTCTTACCAGCCTTTACTCTAACAGTTTATGGCCGCAGTCTAAACTTTAATTTGTAGCATTCATTGGCAAACCTCCGCAAATTCGTAAATAATTTGCATTTTTAATTGCTTCGCTACAAATACATCTTGTATGTAGCAGTATCCGGGATAGTGAAACTGCTGATAAAAATTATATATATTTATACTAAATAAAAATATTATGGAAGCAAAAGGCCGTGTAGAATTTGTATACGAGTAAACGTAATAAATTACAAAAAATGAGCGAAGCCAATTGGGGTCATTTTAAAATTTGCATAAAATTAACTAATTAGCATATACGGCTAAGTTTTAGAATTTCATAAATCATATATTGGTGGTCAGCGACATCAAAACCCACATGTTCATTTTTCATCCCATTTCTGAGCACTTTCGAAATTTTTTAAAAAAATATGCAACTTAGTAACTATCATGTTTTAGCATACTGGAGTAGTACCTAATAAACATCAGATTCGTAATCAACTCGGAGAGATATAATATACATACCAAAATAATAGCTTTACACTACTTATTCATTGCAAAATAAGTAATTTATGTTTGGAAATGCTAAAAATAGGCTAACACGCTTAACTAATCAATTAACTAAAACAAAATTATACAAAAACTACATTTCTTGCACCAGAAGGATATTAGGCCTTTCTAATAAAAAATTTTAATCGGCCAAGTAACTATTGAAGAGTTCAACAGACGGACTGTGCCGCACACGAAAACGACGCTTCGCTCAATACCGATTTCCTATACGAATGCAATGCGCAAATGGTAAATACGTCTCAAATTCTTGCTGTCATTGAAGATACGTTTAAAACAATAGTAATTATGTGTGACAGACGTGATTATTCTTTTGTCACTGTTGTTGTTTACGTAGATAGCACGGTTTTTTTAGCCAAGTGAAAGAACAATACTCTGATATGAGATATGTTTTCATAGGTTTACCAAAACATGATATTCCAGTGTGGAACATTTTAAGTTATCTTGGGTATCAAGGATATGGCGAACTGTGCAGAAAATTTTTACTAGTGCAATGTTTTCAGAGTTCCGTCGATTCGATGCTGTATTCAGGTTCCCTATATATATTCGTTCACATCGTCACAGAATCTCATATGGATGCATTACTAATCGGCGGTATTGAGTATTCTCTAATAAAGGACTTGTGCATAATTATATATAAAAGCAGCTCCGTAGTAGTGAACACAGCTTATTTACTTACAAATCAACATGAATACCACTCCAGGTTTACATTTTGCTGCGTACGGCATATATATATCTTACGAAACTATCATCAGTTTTATCATACTGTTGTAATGCGATGTTTATGTAATAGGCCTAGCGTGCGGTAGCTTTGCCTCCCAATAGTCTTCACCACACCAGCCACTAGTACGTACCTACCAGAGATAGAATCGGGTCACTTCATTGTGAGCCGGTGACCCGATAATGGCAGTGAACCGGTTTGTGACAAGGCTATTTTCAAATCAACCTTTGAATACTCTGAATTTATACAAAACGATCTTCGAAAATAGCTGAATATCTGCTTAGCAGAGGGATTACAATTGTGTATTCGGTAGCGCTTTAGACAGAGACTACAGTTATGGCCAAAAAATAGGTGTTGAAATGAAATGCAAACCATTGGGCTGTGCCTTGAAAGTTGTTGTGCCATCTTTGGAAGTCGTTTGCACGGTAAAGTGCAAGCAGCTTGGAACCATATATTTATTTACCTACGAAACGGATATAAAAATAGAGATGAGAAAGGGCTGGATCTTCTAGCTCTGATTCGGCTCGGTACTTTCTGAACCATGCTCGGAATCCACAAACAGATCTTAGGCTATGGCTCGGCCAGGCTTCTTATAAACCATGTCAGGCTTGACTCGGCCTTTCCACTGAAAAACCAGGTTCGGCTCAGTTCTTAACCTGCTAATAAATAAAACGTTGATTTAATAAACTATACCCTGGTATATATTAGAGAAAACATACAAACCGATACATGAATAATATATAGTACTATTTAGAGCTTTTACGAAACGACCCAGTTTTTCCAGACACAGTAAGCTCGGCTTTTCTAAGGAAATCCTTGGCTGTGGCTGCGTTGGGCTCTTCCGACATCGTTACAGGGTGGGCTCGTCTTGGCTCTACATCCGAGCGGAAGTTCTCAACTAATAGAAAGAAACATATACTGCTCTGCTGAATTTTAAATTTTGTTTTAGGGTGGACGTCATGACCGTGCCATCAAAGCAGCGCAACACCCTTCACCTTCTGAACGGTTCCACGTTGTCAGTTTTTAGAGCAATCGTCTTCGCCGAGATTGATTTAATTGCACCTGAGTTGACAATGTGTTCCTGCGGAGCAGCTGGGCAAATGAGAAAATTATGTTTGGAGTACAGTCAATTTGGACTCGAGGTAGCAAAACGATGCAATAGTGAAGCCTGTATTGCGCTGCGAAAGACTGGTCCCGTTTGCCCAGATTTGGCGAAGACCCTTTAAATAAATGTCTTTTTCGCCATTTCGCCCGGAAGATGGTGTTGGAACTGTTCGCGTTCAATTAAATGGCACCTCGTCGTCACTTTTGTGGAACTACGTCCATCCGAAAATGAGTTATCAATGCCAGCGACAGACAAAAAAGAAATTTTCACGATTTTTCACCATAGCGTCCTCAGTGGAAACTCCGCTCGCTCCGTTTCAATAATGAAACAGATGATGCACGTAAAACCGTCAACCTAACTATGCTGTATATTAGCTCGCTTGGTGTAGCTGACCAATCCAACTAGTAACTGTAAAGAGATTGCAGAACGTAGTGAAGCATAGGCACACCTACGCCTTTGCGTCCACAGCCAATCAGCTCTCGATATCATACGTTGATATGCTGTATGTGGACATCAAAAAATACCGCACAAGTTAGAACAAAACTAACACCATCAATAAGTTTCCCATGCCCGAAAACCCCCAAGTGACGAAACTTTTCAGCCGCCAACGGTCAAAAATAATTTTCTAATTTTGGGTCGAGAAACCATGAGGGTCCCATACCTCAAAGTCCATAACTCGAAAATCCAGAGCCTTAATCGAAAAACAAAGAAGGAGGATAGGCATTTATCATTTTGCTATAAAATAAAACCATCCAGAGAAAAAATCGTAATTAAGGATAAAAATAACATCGCTTCCGTGAAGGATACTAAAATGCGGTAAAAACCCTCATTTTGGCTTCTTACCCCAAACCATGGGGGCGTCATACCTCCGTACCCATGGAATCATGCGTCGTACAGCAAAACCAATACCGACAATGAGTTTTTCATGCCCGAAAAACCCCAAGTGAAACTGTTCAACTACCAAGGACGTCAAAACAAATTCTCCAATTTTGGGTCGAGGAACCATGAGGGTGCCATACTTCAAAACCCATAACTCCAAACCGGGAGCCTTAATCGAAACACAAAAAGAGGCATCTGCATTTATCATTTTACTATAAAATATAACTAACCAGAGAAAAAAAATTCGATAGTTAAGATAAAAATTAACCTTGCTTCCGTTAAAGTTACTAAATTGGGGTAAAAATCCTTATTTTCACCCCTGACCCCAGAACCAAATCCCAAATCAAAAAAAACGCTCGGAGATGTATACGGTAAATCGACTATACCGGTTCGAATGAGCCCAAGGTCATGAAAATCGGGTTAAGTCTTTATCGAGTTAAGGCCGATCACACAGACGGAATTTAAAAACTTTCACCCTTGCAACACAAAATCTCCACTACGTTCTGATAATGTCAAAAATTTTATGGTGTGATCTATAGCATTCTACTGTCGATTCTACAGTAGCTATGTATACCGCCTTGAAATATATACATAATCGACACTATGGTGTCTAAGACATTACGTCATGGGCAGTGGTAGACACCCCGGGTGGGCAAAACTTCCACACAAATTGTGTACCGTTAGGCACCTGTTCTGAACCAGGAGATCCGAAAAATGCGAGCCCCTAATTCGAAGAGCCCAGACAATGGTGGTCTTTTATAACGTACACGCCGCATTACTGCGAGCATTGTCACAAGAGAACAATTTACTGCCCCTTTTTCGGGCGAAAAATTTTACGTTGAGAATACTGTCAATTCGTTGGAAGCCTCAGAAAAATCTAGAATTATTGCTAACAATAGCTGTTTTAAAAAATATTTATACTTTATAATATTTTAAAGACTTAACTATATTTTCCTAGTTGTTTTCAACTTCCCGATTTTGCAACCTTGTTTTATATATTGCAATGGAGGATGGCATCAAATGTTGGGTTCGTATTGTCAACTAAAAAAAGCAAACGAGCCTGACCCCTTTAGGAGGAAATTCTTCAGCAAAAATGGTTTATTTTCATGACCAGCAGATCTTGATCAGCAACTAACGTGTCTATAACTGATTGTTCCTAAAGCACAATCACACGCCTCATTACTACGACAGTATGTGACGACCTGATCACAATGAGGCCTTTATCTGTCTGGATCGTCCACAGTGAGTGGTGAGCCCCCACTTTCCAAATTCCCCATGTTCGTGAAAGATTTTCCCCATGTCCGCCCCCCTTCCATTTGGCCGAAACACCCCCATGCTCAACTAATTCCAAAAATCTTTTATATCTCAAAGTTTATGTTTTTGTCTGCAAATTGTTTTTTAAACATTAATTACCACTATTTATAATGCTAAATATTGTTTTTAGCGGGAAAATACATTCACGGTAGTAAAAATGCATGAAAATATGGAAATATTCAGTATTTTTTAGCAAAATTTATCCCCTCACTTTTAATTTTCTCCGAGAATTAACATGGACAGCCCCCGAAGTTTTCACCCCCCCCACTTTTCGGAGGGCTGTGGGCAGGCCAGATAATATACAGTGTACGATCTCATGACCGGGTTTGCAATACAGTTGCGGCCAAAAATAAGTGCAATTGAAAACGATCGAAATCGCAATTGATCGAAATTTCGTTCAATCGAGGATAATCGAAATTTATCTAATTGCGCCTAAAAAGAAAACGATCGAATATTTTGTACTAATTCTTGTCGTGACTGCAGTTTTTGTACGGCGATAAAACTCAGTAGAGCAAATTTGCAAAACTCCACTGCATACATTAGCACTATGCACAGGGTCTTGCCTGGGTGCAAAATTGTGTGACAATAAAAATTTCTGTTCACTGAATGAATTTACTCAAAAATTATTTTTATTTTTAGCCAAAAACTGCAATTTTCTGAAAATAATAATAACAATATGAATCAAATCGAAAGACTGATAACTACAGTCACGAACAAACGTAGGCGAGCAGAAGATGGACGCAACTGTGACCGTCTCCGTGCAGATGACTTGGCGGCTGAATCGGAACTAGCATGCGTTTGCCCGCAGCTATAGACCTCTGAAGACTGATAACTACAGTCACGAACAAACGTAGGCGAGCAGAAGATGGACGCAACTGTGACCGTCTCCGTGCAGATGACTTGGCGGCTGAATCGGAACTAGCATGCGTTTGCCCGCAGCTATAGACCTCTGAAGACTGATAACTACAGTCACGAACAAACGTAGGCGAGCAGAAGATGGACGCAACTGTGACCGTCTCCGTGCAGATGACTTCGCGGCTGAATCGGAACTAGCATGCGTTTGCCCGCAGCTATAGACCTCTGAAGACTGATAACTACAGTCACGAACAAACGTAGGCGAGCAGAAGATGGACGCAACTGTGACCGTCTCCGTGCAGACGACTTGGCGGCTGAATCGGAACTAGCATGCGTTTGCCCGTGGCTATAGACCTTTGAAGTTGTATTAGTCGATTAAATAATAAGACAGCAACACAGTTTTAGAAATTTGTGTATGATTTCTTAAAATTTTACCATTTATATATTTGATGTGAAAAGATAGATTTCGATTTCTATAACCAATGTACGGTGTTAATATTTCAAAATATGTTCTTGGACACAAATGCAGCGGAGTGGTACCGGTCAGGCTTCACAATTAGGAGACGCAAATTGGGAGTCTGCTTTATAATCGGTGGAAACCACTTAAAAACCTCTGGCTTGGTGGTTGCCATTAGGGATCACGGTAGGCCAAATATGGGTCGCTGCGGCCCGTTCTTCCTTACTCCTAGAGCCCGGGGCCCAACTCATACAAATGCGTATACACATCCATGTAAGCAAAAATACTTACAAGCTCATACCAAAAATACACTTAAACGCATATGTGTGCGTTTCTGGTGTAAGTAACCCTACCGGTCATGACAGAATACCTGAGAAAATGCTACAGTTAGAACAAAAAAACACAGCGACAGAAACAAAAAACTTTGTTTGATACGTAGCGTACAGTGGGAACGCAGTCTCTCTGAGAACATTTTGTACGGTTTATTCACCAAAGCATAAATTTTCGAATTGAGTTGTTCGACTTGTCAATTAAAATAAAAACATCCAATTTTCACCTGTTGTGCAAGATGGCATCATTCTTACCAAAAACAATCTAGAAATTCCGAAGACGGCTAATTTCTTTACTATTTGATACTGCAAAATCCCAGAGCCACGACAACATCGCTTTTGTACAATTTTTGTTCGTGCATCTTTTTTTTCAGTTATAAAAATATAATCATTGTTTAAAAGTATTCTGAAAAAATGAAAATCTTAACTGTTTTTACTTGTTGCATGTTACCAATGGATTTACAGGGCTATAATCATAAGTAACATTATTACTATCAAAATGTAAATATGGAAGCTCAATTTAAGAAGTCGGCATTTATTTTCTCAGTTTCACATGAAAACGTCCTCAGTGTAGGAAAATAGCTAGGGGTTTTAGTCAGCTTAAAATTGGTATAGCCTTGGTGCTTATGCATTCCAGACTTCAGCTGCATAATAGAAATATCTCTCTCTCGTTCAATTTCCCTTCGTTGTAGAAGAAACGAGTCTCAAGTAATAATACAATGTTTCTCTAAAAACCAATGGAATTATTTTATTTGTAACGTTTAAACATTCGTTCGCAATCCATATTTAAAAATCAACATTAATTTTCCAATACGACCACCAAATAGCCGCCACAGGATCCAAACAGAAATATTGATATAAACAAATATCTCTTCTCCGCAAGGACACGCGACGTTACGCTAAATCCTCGTTGTCCCAACAAACCTCACAATAATTATTGTTATCATGATTTTATCCACCAGATTACTCCGTCCTCGTCAGTCACTTAAATCTTTTTGGTCGAAATATCGCGCCACTATACATATGAACCAGCTGAACGTTGGCCCGAGGGCATCGTTGGCATCGACAACGGCAGCACGCTGCTCTGCGCAATAGCGAGCTAAATCGCGCATCGAAGCGATGACGTCCGCTTCTAGCGGCTTTTCCAAGACCAACATCAACGCGTACAACCAGTGTGCCCGTGTCTTCGAATACCTGAAGTACGTACAAGCATTAATAGCAGCACTAGTCACGATCAGGAATAAGTGCAGAAATAATAGATCGTCGGGGCGCTCCATTCGCTGAAAATTTTGCCAGGGGCATGAACCAGGCGACCCCCCTGGTTCCAAATAGGGGGCGCCCGATTTTGCCAGGGGGCATTTTGCCAAGAGAAAATGGATTAAAAATCGTGTCAGAAACACTGCCAAAATGGTTGTGATGGAGAGAAAAAGCAATTTTGAAGCATTCAGAACGAAATTTTGGTACAAATTTTGATCAAATTTTTGTACTTTGCACCGACCTGGAAACAAAAAATTTTCCAAGAGGCCGTGAACCGGGGGAGGCCAAAATTTTGCCAGCGGGGCACCTGTTCTGAACCATGGGGAAACGAAAATGCCAGGCTCCCCCATCCCAATTTGGAGAGCCCAGATCGAAATCGATCAATTTCAATTAAACGATATTTCGATTGATGCTCGTAAGGCAACATTCACTTGTGGTAAGTACTGTATTTCGTACGAATGCACCAAACAATGTAAAAACAGAACTCTTACGCCTGAATGCAAACGAGAAATGTCATTCCGACAGTATAAATTTAAAACCAAACCTTCACGCAGCCCCGAATCACTGACGCTTAGAGAAACCAAGTGCCCTGCCTCAATAATATTTATTTATTTCTCGCCTTTATTGCCGTTGTTTTGGAAATTGTGCAAAAATCATAGCGTTCGACATCATCAAAGTGCAAACAAAAGCGATTACAAGGATGCTAGTGCCAAAACATGCGCTAAAATCATGATCATGCGTTAAGACTTTAACGTAACACTAGGCTGTTAACAAGTTACGCACCCTTTATCAACAAGCCACTCCACGTGATAACCGAATGCGTCGACGACTTTTGCTTGAGGCATCGCCAGAATCACTTTTAAAAACGGCGGTGTGCCTTTATGATGTTGCAGAGGACCATAGTCGGCGTTCTTTTTAAGCTCATCGCTCACATGTGTTACGCTTTTCTTGAAGCAAAATTCGTCCCAGCCGCGTTCGCATTCAAGCTATAAGCCAAATTTAAATCCAATTAGTATAAAAAAACATTATTATTTACAATGTCACATATAATTACGACTTTAATATATTATAAAAAACATAAATACAAGCCTATGTTTATTATTCGGGAGAAGAAGTTTTTGCGCAAACTGTGTCCTATGCCGCAAAACTTCTACTGTCAAATTTTAGAAAGATTTCCTATATCGGAAAAGATTTTAATTCCATTCCTAGATCAAAAGATAACTCCGAAATTGTTAACAATAACCAAGATAATGAACAAAGTGGACAAAAACGTATAACATTTAGATAAAAGCCATGACGGTATTTATACTTAAATCAAAGTATAAAAAATTTTTTTACTTAAATTACCTAGTCTCTCCATGGACTGATGGGGAACAGGGTTTTGGACCAACCCAATAATTTCGGCAGTTCATCAGGCAAATTATGGCTTCTGCCCCCCCCCAGGTCCCAGGTATTTTGAGGTGACATGAAAAGTGATCGTCCGGATAGAAAACGCCTGTAATAAAACTCAACACTACTGCTTTTATTTCGATCATTGATGATCAATTCTTTAAATAAACTGAAGCTGTGACCTTCCGAAATAATAGTTTTCAGTAAATATCCAACAAAAACGCCACACAATATGTTGCAAGGGCAAGAAAAACATAATAAGATGCAATAAGACCCCACATCTGTGTTGCGGGCATGGTTTTACCTGCGAACCAGGAGACATCGCCCCAGGCACTTCTGGTTCAACCTATTGTCCCCAGCTCCAAGGCTACAAGTATTGTCATAGCTTATGCAAATATTGAAAATGCCCTCAATGTATATAAAGCAGCAAGGTTCACCCAGTTCATACCCATAGATGACCCAAATCACTTTCCCGCGCGACTACAAATTAGCTATATTTCCGATGGGCTAAACAACATGCAATTTTTTATTACTATTTTGCGCTAAGATTACTGATAATTTCACTTTCTCTGCGCAATTATATTCACCCGTAAAATTACGCACATTTGACGTTTTCTGACAGTGGCACTTTATTTTACACCTTCTTCCACTTCAATAGGCGAAACCACACGTGAGCTGTGCGGAATTGCATCACGTATTTTCACTTTCCCACAATTCCCAGGTACAGGGATGGTCATGCCTCATGAATATAATCTTGGTAGTTTGGAGAGTTATCTCAATTACATTTATAAAGAAGCTAGAGAAATCTACATTATAAGCTCCGAACATCCACAGTGACATTCACGAATATACACAATCCAAAAAATCAACTGAATAAACCCTTAAATGCCTTCCTAATTGATCCAACGTACATACGTATTAACGTTATTTTGCATTAACAAAGGTTGTCGCATGCGTATATTTGCAAGTACGTTCTTAATCGCTCGCGTTGTGAGGTAGCTTAAGGAATCGAGCAACAGCTCCTAAATAGCTAGCTGCTTTTCGTATGCAAATTTCACCCGTACTACCCGGGTTCAATCCTTGACGATGGCTTGAGTTTGTCAAACATTGCACAATACATAAATTAATTCGGGCATGAAAGCCTTAAAAATTATTTCGAATCTCTGTATCTCGAAAAAATTATGTGTCAATTTTTGTTGCAAAACGACCACTTTTCAACTGTCTTTAAAACATTACTCGATTCAAACAAAAATTATAAAATAGAACTTTCCTAGATAACGAGTCAAACTGCGTATGTAAAAACATTTTGAACAATATGTATAATTCCGGATGCTAAAATGGTGTGCGGTGAAAAAATAAGGAAAATCTCTTCCAATTTGCTAAATAAAGTATCGTTGTTCCACTCCTTACACTAAATCAAACCTAATGTAGACTAATTCATCCCGCATACTACGGAAACAGTGCCAATTAATCACCTACAAAACTATCATTCCCAAACATCGCTATATTATAGTGCCCTTCAGGCAGGCTCAAACCACGAGTTCCTGGCTTCTATTCTGTTAGGCAAAATCATTTTCATTTTTTCACTCCGATCCCTGACGCCTATGGCTTTTTTAGATACCGACGCAACGTTTAAGCTCAAATAAAGAGTGATGTTTAACAATATTATCAAAAGTTAAAGATTGTGATGTACATAATGTTAGCTGCACAGTGATTTGTACTACGACAGTAACCTTGTTTAAATTTGACAATCGTTTCAAAATTAGTCTGAAGAAGAAACTTTATTTAAATAAACTTTACTGAGTATATACCTCAGGATAAAGATATTCGGGCAACTGAGCGGTTCGTTCCATCTCCACTCGCGTTCGCGCTAACCTAGTTCGTAGCGTAGAAAAATCAGCCACCTGTTTTTGTTGCCATTCAAGCGGCGGTATCAGAGAATCCAGGCATTTCGGCAGAGGTTTTTCAAATTCTACAACAGTTAACATTTACTTCATAGCAACACTTATTTAGTTGCAATTAGAATAAACGCACATGGAATTATTGAGCGCAGACAAAATTGAACGTTATTGCGATGGAACGACATTCGTTAAATTACACACAAAATATCACTTCATTAATGACAAAAAAATTTTTTTTTCATTTTAACGCCTTTGAGCTTAATTAAATTAATCGCAAGCAATAATTGATTCTCGTTTAGATTAAAACGGTCGAAACATCGTCCGATTTTTGTGCGTTTAATTATGATCGTAACTGTATGTAGCTAAATTAATACAGAAGTATGAACAGGATACAAAAATATAATCAACCTTTGTGCAGGGGTCTGGAAACACACTTGAAAAATCCGTGGTGGTTACAGCCCGGACAGAAAAATGCACACCGGAGTTAATCACAGTCACAACTCAGCATAATTATTTAAAATTTTTCTTGTTTTCGAAATTGCAATATATACATGCAAGTTAATGACTGATTGAAGATGTACAGAAGCGGGCAAAAATGAGTGCAACCGAAAACGATCGAAATTTCTATAATCGAAAATAATCGAAATTTCAAAATTTTGACATTTTATCCAATTGATCCAAAATCAAAAACGATCGAAATTTCGTTTAATCGAAAAAAGTTCGAAATTTTACAATTTTGACATATCTAATTGATCCAAAATCAAAAAGGATCAAATTTCATTCAATCGAAAACGATCGAAATTTTATATTTCTGGCCGTGATTGTACCAGCAGCGTAAAAGCGTAATTTGATGACATTTTATGAAAAATGCTAGACTGACAGTGGTCCAAAGGAAAAATATTTCCGGTCGTCAGGGCAAAGTTCAAACATCTCAAAGCCAAAATCTGGAAAGGGATAAGCACTGAAATGTCATGGTTGTGGCGAATCGAGTCGAGCCGCCAGGTGCAGCATTGGTAGTTAACACCACATTTTTAATCAAATCTGTCTTGATTTGGCTATTACCATCTGTAGCTAAGATTACATCATGACATATTCTCGCACATGTCATCAGTATACGATGACCGAGTATATAACTTTATAATAGTACTAAGTTCAATGCTATATTATTATGCGATATTAGCTAAGAAAAATAAGTGTTTGAAATATCCTTCATCTTTACTAAATCTTAGTATTGGCATCTGTAACAACGAAAATACAGCAACCTCAAATGCGGCATAGTAAAATTTTTATAGTCGTGTCCATGATAGTTCCAACAGTAAGGAAAATGGTCTCTGCTTAAGGCAAAACGGTATATAAATCATTAGTCATCATCATGAACTTGTCATAACCTTTGGCTTCTACACCAGGCTCAAAATTTGTGGGAGATTAACCGGGCAACTAACTGGGGAAAGCCAACTAGGTGGGGCGGCTGCCTGAGCCGAAAGGCGGTCGACAAATATGGGGCGGGCTGTTTCTGAGATGATTTGCTTTATACTAATTTCTTCATACTTTTGATGATGTTTAGTTCAATTGTGAGGTGTTTCGGGGTGGACCACGGTTCGTCAACCGACTAGGCGACAAAAATAATATGAAAGAGCACCTTCCCACAAACCGTGGTGAGACCAACGGAAACCCCTCTCCCCCGCCAGGGAGAACCCAGAATTTATGAACGCGTTTCTGACTTTCCCGTTTGCTGAAAATTTTGCCAGCATCGCGAACCGACAGCCTGCTCATTCAAAATCTAAGGATGCTTTTGCGGGTTCCACAAGAAGACTTCGAAATCTAAAAATTTTTAAAGTTAAGTACGACTTGCGCTAGCTAAAATAGTTAATAAGTCGACTTAGAATTTACAGTTTCAACTCAAAGACGTGTCTGCACAGTCTAATAGCAAATTTTGAATTTAAATTTTTCTATAATAGCTTTTTCGATTTCAGAATGGTATTCTCACAATGTTGTTTCCTTTAAAAAATTTTACCAAGCAGAAGCAAAACTATTTATTAAAGGCCTGATATAAATTCAAAACAACTTTTCCTGAAACAGATTCAATACTCCATCTAAATAATTACTGCAGATTAGTTGTAAATATTTTTTGATATTTGTTCCTCGTTTCAATTCTTTTAGACTAAAGCTACAATTAATTCTTAATAGTATATAACACGTACCAGCAACAGTGACCGTTTGCATGGCTTCATACATCGTATAGTCGTAGCCGGCCTTTGTTACCACTAAAGCTACAATTAATTCTTAATAGTATATAACACTTACCAGCAACAGTGACCGTTTGCATGGCTTCATACATCGTATAGTCGTCGCCGGCCTTTGTTACCACTAAAGCTACAATTAATTCTTAATAGTATATAACACGTACCAGCAACAGTGACCGTTTGCATGGCTTCATACATCGTATAGTCGTCGCCGGCCTTTGTTACCACTAAAGCTACAATTAATTCTTAATAGTATATAACACTTACCAGCAACAGTGACCGTTTGCATGGCTTCATACATCGTATAGTCGTCGCCGGCCTTTGTTACCACTAAAGCTACAATTAATTCTTAATAGTATATAACACTTACCAGCAACAGTGACCGTTTGCATGGCTTCATACATCGTATAGTCGTAGCCGGCCTTTGTTACCACTAAAGCTACAATTAATTCTTAATAGTATATAACACTTACCAGCAACAGTGACCGTTTGCATGGCTTCATACATCGTATAGTCGTCGCCGGCCTTTGTTACCACTAAAGCTACAATTCTTAATAGTATATAACACGTACCAGCAACAGTGACCGTTTGCATGGCTTCATACATCGTATAGTCGTCCCGGCCTTTGTTACCGCTAAAGCTACAATTAATTCTTAATAGTATAAAGTACCAGCAACAGTGACCGTTTGCATGGCTTCATACATCGTATAGTCGTCGCCGGCCTTTGTTACCACTAAAGCTACAATTAATTCTTAATAGTATATAACACTTACCAGCAACAGTGACCGTTTGCATGGCTTCATACATCGTATAGTCGTCGCCGGCCTTTGTTACCACTAAAGCTACAATTAATTCTTAATAGTATATAACACGTACCAGCAACAGTGACCGTTTGCATGGCTTCATACATCGTATAGTCGTAGCCGGCCTTTGTTACCACTAAAGCTACAATTAATTCTTAATAGTATATAACACGTACCAGCAACAGTGACCGTTTGCATGGCTTCATACATCGTATAGTCGTCGCCGGCCTTTGTTACCACTAAAGCTACAATTAATTCTTAATAGTATATAACACGTACCAGCAACAGTGACCGTTTGCATGGCTTCATACATCGTATAGTCGTCGCCGGCCTTTGTTACCCATTCGCCGGTTTCACGCTCGGTCATAACCTGTCGGAGATAATGACTTCCCGACACCGGCGCTTCGTCAAGCTTCACTGGTTCGGATTTTTCGTTTTTCTCAAACCAAATCGCTGGCTCATTCGTCATCATATTCGCCCAGAGAAAATTAGGTTATTGTGGTTAAATATTTTGGAACGTTAGCTCAACATAAAAACACAACAGTGGTACTGCGACTGGCTTAAAACAACAGAAAGACCACCGCTAGAGATAAAATTCTATATTGTACATATAAAACAGTTAAAATGCTGTAATTAAAAACTATAATCGTTTGCCATAACACAGAAAGACCAGTGTCTTTAGTTGTTTTAGCCGCAGCTGAATCTCAGGGTATTAAGAATGACAGGGATAATATATACTACCCGGAAATGAGTGTTGTTCGTTTGACGGTCGTGAGATGCTTGTTCAAAAATTTCCAAATTCTGTTTCAAAGTGTTCAAATTTTATTCCACATTTTTAAATTTGTTCGAGATATGTTACACACTTATTCCCGGATTGTATTTTTCTCTGATTTCTATGTAGCTTTACCAGGGCTTTCCAATGATATATAACAAGTTTTTCAACTACTTCCCAATCTAGAGTCTATAAGCTTATAGTTGGCGCCAAATTTCATATTTGGTGACAAGTCGTGGGAAAAGCACCTGAATGTGTGTTTATTGTTGGTTTTAGTGCCGGATATGGGATTTTCTGGGCCAACAAGCTCATTGCGAGTGTCAAAAATATTGTGTGGCAAATATTTTTCACACTTCTGCTTCATACTTGGTATGAAAAATGAGATTTTTTCTCAAGTGTCGGTTTGAATTCTTTAACGTTCTTTTCAAGGTCAATTTAGGGTTTTATTGAATTATTAAATTGTTAGTTGATTGTTTTTGTACTCGTTGTATGATGTTTTGTCTACTGCATACGTTGGCTATCAAAAGAGGCGGGCGTAACTATGACTCATCACTCACGGTTTATATAATGCTACACCTGCGTACTGCGTGTAGGCTTTGTTTGTGTGTGCTTTCTACAACAGACTTCGGGGGATTGTTCTCACCACTCGAACTCTGGCTCGCAAGCGAGCTTCACTAGTTTACAAGGAGCCTGGGCGTCCGTAGGTGCGAAATCCCAGGTTTTTCCAGCCAGTTTCAGCCAAATGAAATCGCTACACTTCCAGGCTATGGAAAATATGCATAACTAAAATGCTTGACCCAGATGGTTTGTTCGATATAAAACAGTACGCAGCTATGTACATTTAAGATAAAAATACGCTATTTCTATGAAATAACTTCACGTCCACGACAATTATACGTGCAAATCAGGTTTTCTTCTGAAGGATTACGTACTCATCGGTGGGTTACGTAGCATTTTCCCGACAGTCAACGTCACCCACTGGTGGATTACAAAAGGAAATATTTTCACTGATGCAGTTGTGTACAGTAACTCAATTTAGAATCATTGTTCAAAGCATATAGCAATGTAGTATACATAAGCTTTTGCAAAATCATTGTGATTGGCGCGTAATGCGTCGTTCACATTAAGATGCGTGCATTAACTGCACACGGTCACGCGAGAACCGCCGTGCTAGTTACACTGTAATGACAATGTTGTCAGTCGCTACGAAGTTCGGGCAACTGCTGACATTTCTGAACGATGCTTTTAGCGAGTTTATCAATTTATTTTACGCTGCTTGTAACAACATTGTTTGACGTTGCACGCGCAGTGTAACAACATGAAAGATTACCGCACAATGGCGGAACGAGGAATAATATCTTTGCACTGCAGCTGTAACATAAACCGAAGTAGCTGTACGATGGTACAAAAACAACTGAGAACAGCGCACGCCACGTTTGTTATATAAACCCAAATTATTGAACTCTGGTGACGTAACGAGTAGTGTATAGAATCTTCGCATTGTTGGCACTGAAATCAAAGTAGCTGCACGGCGAGTACTAACTAGATGAGCGCTGCACTATAACGAATGTACAGAATACTGCTCGCCGACCGTATGAAGTAAAACATAAGTTGGTATAACGCGGATGTTCTTTTGTGCATTCGAGTATTTTGTTGCACCAAAAGTATGGCCTGATAGTTGTGACATAACTGTCTATATAAATTACGTAAGACAACGTTATTTACTCAATATAAGCCTAGAAATGGTTCTTCCGCTATCAAGAAACCGTGCATACAAAATGCAATTGTTTCATGTATGGCAGCGGACATATGCTTCTTATTTACCTAGCTGTTCGCGTAATTGTAACTATACACGCACTCTGTTGACATGTATTAGAAAGTTAGCTCGTTTCTTTTCTTAAATAGTATAGTAACATAAAACACAGCACCTATAAATTCCGAACGTGTTAAGAATCTGGTGCCACTTTAAATTTAAACTGTAAACTTTATTGTGTGGAAATATAACACACCATAATATAGAGGCAGTCTCTACAACCGAACAAACCAAGCTCCAAAATATTTCAGCTCTAGAGTATTGTAATGAAATTAATTATAATATTGGTATTTTTAGCCGCGCTTATTGCAGCATGCTCAGTGAATTGCACGCGTGGTATTTTCTGTCTAGGTGAGTTCAGAACTTGATTTTCTGTAGCGTAGTTTAAGTTGCCCTTCCACAATTTATAGTAGATAATGCGCAATACGTTAAATGTAGCATTTCTCGGAAAGAAATTATTAGCTGTTTCAGTGTTGGCTCCGCTATCTATCGCTGGGATATTACATACGCCTATAAATAATGATATTTAAGTTGTTTAAACTTCGATGATCTTAATATATATGTTTTATCTAGCTTGCTCATGCTAGTTACGAATTTTTCTGTACATTGCATGGTAGATTTTCGTCAGTAGCCTGTTGTCGGCTGCTGGTACAGATCATGGCGCCAACAACAATATATTTGATCAATTCTCGATTTTTTTACATTAATAACCTTTAGATGCTCGGCTTGTTTCGATTGGTGGAAATTTATCTTCTAAATTTATTTGTGTCTTGATTTACTGTGGTTGGTGAGGTTTCGGGATTAAATAGGTCTCATCCGGTATGTTTGGAGATGATGGATCTTAGCCTACAGCATAATTACGGTTTCTCGGACATCGGGCTCGTTTGTATTTTGGCACTGTGAATTTACATATTCGTCATGATTTTTTGGGGCACAAAGGCACTGCTTAAAATAGTGTTTTCTACGTGAGTTGTGCACTTCTTAAATCTGCACGTATCAGCAATTGGCTTGCATTTTTATACGGCTGCTTTATTCGTGATTCTCAGGGAGTAACCGGAATTCCGCTTCGGGCGAAAATCGTGTTCCGGTTGCGGTTCGGCAAAGGGCAAAAACCATACCGTAACCGGAATTCCGGTTTAAAAATTTTGTTTGAAATTTTCCAAGTTTTTTGCTTTATCCTATAATCCAAACATATGTAATATATATATTATACAATGATCAAGCTCCAATACAACCAGGCAAAAGAAAAGATTAACTAACCAATTTGCCGTGTGAAACGTAAGTAGGGCACATATTTTGAGCAGGAATTTTTCATAATAATCTGCTGGAGTTTGTTAAATCAAAGCCAGGTCGATGCTTGTAGCAGCTGTTTTCCACATCCAGAAGTCTGTAGGATACGTTTGAATTAAACATATCCAACTCGGTAACAGAGTATGTCATACGCAGCAGTACTTAGGGTATGCTTGGCTAACATAAAATGCGTCAAGCACCCGCCAGTGCGCTTGTAAATTTGGTAAATCAGTCTAAATTGACGTAAACTAACGTTATCTGCAACGCAGCTAGAAACTGCTTTCTTGGTAATGAATTGTATTCATTGAAACAGTGCGAGCAGCATCACAGTGTGTCTCATTTATAGCATTCTGATTAGAAAGTTATCATCATTATGATCTAACTGACGGGTACTGCTTGTCCAACGCTAGCCTAAACAGTGTCTCTGACCACTGATCAGAAAATGACCTTCTATCTATTATTTTCTCTTAGAATCATATAAACCAATAATGTTAAGTTTCCTACAGAAGAACATGCAACAAACGTATGTGTAGTAAATGGAGGCGACTGGAGACAGAGCGAAAGTGTGTATTCTACGTTCCGAGCTTTGTAAGCACATTCGATTTGACGCAGTATACGCAATGGTGTATAGTGGAAGACTTTTTTGCTCTGAATGTCCAAAAACCAACATATTTTATCGATAAATAAACATTATTAGCTTCCTTAGTCTCTTTAAAGTTTCAGAAAGGCAATAATACCATCACAATACATTAAGTTTAATGTAAAAGTTATTTTTAATGCATTTTAAATCCACTATATATACCTTAATTTATTCCATCACCTGTTTTAGTATATATAAATTTCGAAGACCAGGTTCCGGTTACGGTTCCGGATCCGGTTTTAATGGACGGTTCCAGTTGCTGGTTCCGGTTCCGGTTATTCCCTGCCAAACATATGTAAATATATATTATACAATGATCAAGCTCCAATACAACCAAGCAAAAGAAAAGATTAACTAAGCAATTTGACATTTAAAACGTAAGTAGGGCACATAATTTCAGTTGGAATTTTTCATAATAACCTGCAGGAGTGTGTTAACAAATCAAAGCCACGTCGATGCTTGTAGCAGCTATTTTACACATCCAGAAGTCTGTGGGGTACGTTTCAATTAAACCGGTCCAACTAGGTAACAGAGTATGGCTTACGCAGAAGTACTTAAGGTATGCTTGGCTAACATAAATTGCTTCAAGAACCCGCCAATGCGCTTGTAAACTTGGTAAATCAGTCTAAATTGAAGTACAGTACCCGCCAAAAATGACTGTCGCTCGCTCGCGACTCGCTCGACACTCGCTCGCGACTCGCTCGAAATAAATTTGTTCTAAAAATAGAATTTTCTATTAATCTAATCAGTTGAAGCGGGCCACTCGCTCGCGACTCGCTCGAGACTCGCTCGCGACTCGCTCGCTCGAAATGCGACGGTCATTTTTGGCGAGTACTGTAAACTAACGTTATCTGCAACGCAGCTAGAAACTGCTTTCTTGGTAATGAATTGTATTTATTGAAACTGTGCGAGCAGCATCACAGTGTGTCTCATTTATAGCATTCTGATTAGAAAGTTATCATCATTATGATCTAACTGACGGGTACTGTTTGTCCAACGCTAGCCTAAACAGTGTCTCTGACCACTGATCAGAAAATGACCTTCTATCTATTATTTTCTCTTAGAATCATATAAACCAATAATTTCAAGTTTCCTACAGAAGAACATGTAACAAACGTATGTGTAGTAAAGGAAGGCGACTGGAGACAGACCGAAAGTGTGTATTCTACGCTCCAGGCTTTGTAAGCATATTCGATTTGACGCAGTATACGCAATAGTGTATAGTGGAAGGCATTTTTTGCACTGGGTGTCCAAAAATCGACATATTTGATCGATAAATAAACATTATTAGCTTCCTCAATCTCTTTAAAGTTTCAGAAAGGTAATAATACCACCGCAATACATTATGTTTAATGTAAAAGTTATTTTTAATACATTTTAAATCCACTATACCTTGATTTTTTCCTACATCTGTTTTACTATATATAAATTTCGAACACCAAGTTCCGGTTCCGGATCCGGTTTAAATGGACGGTTCCGGTTGCTGGTTCCGGTTCCGGTTATTCCCTGCCGGAAGGCAAACTTCTTTGATAATTGGAAGCAAAGTATCAGCCGAACGGTTGTCGACAATTCGCATGTAACCTCTTGCAGGTTGGTACGCAGTGTCTACAATGCCGAACACCCACATTTCGCGCTCTGGCGCACGACTACGATGGTACCTATTTAGGTTTATGAGAAAATAGGCTTTCATCTATTTGACAAATTACGCGGTTACCACCAATCTTAAATGAATTGTTTTCAAAATAGTGCTCGCATAACAGCCTACACTGATGATAAATCTCCACAATAGTCCTTTTGTTAACAGCGGTGAGTTTGACAGCTTCCTCCTCCTGGAAATTGTCGCAGAAAAGGTAGTCAAGATGCAGTAGCTTTTGTAGAGATAGATTAGAGTTTTCGAACTAAGAACCTTTTCGAATTGAAATCCATGTTGCGGTACATGCCTTGCGTGTACATCTCCACGCATACTGGTCGTTCTTAAGTTTAGGGCGCTTCACGAATTCGCAAATAGAACCACAGGTTGTACAAACTTTCTCGGGAGCGGGGGATTTCGATGTTTCAAATAAGTAATTATAGGCTCTGGCTCTGGATTTGAAATAAGAGGCTAAATAACTTTCGAGTAAAAATCATTACCCATTACAGCAGTGACACGAAAAATAACGCGATGTATCAATTGAAGGGGAAAATGAATTTCAGTTCTGAGAATTCGACGTTTACACTAAATGAGTAATGACTAATAGCAAGGCAAGTACACGAAACTGCAGGGAACCGAGTTTTGAAATGAGATTGTGAGAACCAATATTTTGTTATCATTGGGGTTATTTGAGATATCCAGTAGACTTATAGGTAGTACATACGAATTTTTGTATTATTTGAGATATCCAGTTTACTAGAGTAACCAATTCATCAATTGAACTATTGGGCCCTCCAATAAAGGTCAAGTGAACTTTGGGTCCACCCAGCGATGGAGTGGACCCAAAGTTCACTTGATCCAAATAGGTTTACGTAACACATTGCGTACATTGGTCTTGATTGTTACACTAGCGTTCAGATACTATGGTTATTGATAAAGCTTCAGTGAAAAGATATTATTCCTCGTTATACCATCATGCAGCAATCTTTGTTGTCGTTACACTTGTCGTACAACTTTAAACGATGTTGTCACAAAGAGTGTACATCACTTGATTTAGTCGTTACATGCATCGCTCAGAAATTTCAGTTGGTTGCATGACGCTTGTACCGATCGACAACACTGTCATTGCAATGTAACACCTGCGGTATAACGAGCACTGGGGTTCGCGCATAACCGAGTGCAGTGACTGCACACATCTTAATGTGAACGAAGAATAACCCACGGTTGAGTTACTTTTCGACCTAGGTAATCACTTGACCTTTTAGGTTCTGATTTCTTTCTAAGCGTAGCACAGGGGTGTGTTGCGAATGTTTCTAGAGCAATAATTTTGTATTTTTATGGAATTTCTAATACGAGAACAACTATTGAAATAGCATAGTAATTATTAATGGTCCAGTCAATGTCCTAAATACGGCCGCAATCACAAGTGAAAGTCATGTGTGACGGTTGCACGAAATATTTCACATCTTGTACAATAACTTTGATCCGATGACATCGTCGAGCTTTATGCCGTGTTCACACTGGATCCGATCCCAAATAGCATGCCACACTTGTTTCGGATCAGAATAGGACGAAGCGGTACGAAAATAAATTGTATACGGCAGGTACAGAGTTTAGTCGCATTGGATCGAATGCAATGTGAATACAATTCGAATCGAACGCAATGTAACCGACCTGCCGGTGAGTTGCGATGTCAGGATCGTGGGTAATTATAGGGATACGGATTGAGCAGTTGAGTAATATATATACTGCCCTGCTTTGGCTAACCTGACAACCTATAGCTTAATATAGCAAACTTTTATTGAGTCGACGCTTGTCACTTTGAAATTCAGCTCTATCGTTATAAATCCTGAACCAGCAAAGGCATATATTTCTATTGTATACAACAATGTAATTTGGGTTTATTTTGACTTCTTAGCCCTGAGTCAGTGCTATTTGTTTTCTATTTGACAGTCTTTGAGATTTAACAAGAAATTTGTTATAGCCAACTGAGAGCATGGCAGTATTAAGCACGGGACGGGTGTGATACAGATGTGAGAATCTAGACTCGGCTCAAAACCAGGTCCTGCTTTGCCTTTAAGAAATGGCTAACCCTTTTTAAGATCTTAAAATTTATTCTATGGAATGACTGACTCGGATATTTCAAAATAAGCCGTCTACACGTTACTCAAAATATTTAATTGCAAAAACTTTGACCAATATCAAACTGGAGAGGGCACCAGTATCAAACTGGAGGGGAACACCAATATAAAACTGGAGGTGACACCAAAATCAAACTGGAGGGAGGAGGGCACCACTATCAAACTGAGAGGGAACACCGATATCAAACTGGAGCGGTACACCAATATCAAACTGGAGGAGGGCACCAATACCAAGCTGGAGAGGAACCAATATCAAAATGGAGCAGTGCACCAATAACAAACTGGAAGGGGGCACCAATATCAAACTGGACGAGGGCACCAATATTTTAAGTTTCGCAGAGTTCTATGTATCATTGTTACATACGACACGTTGTAAAAACACTGATTACATACATGTCGTATGTAACAAAAATTTTCGAGTAGATGGCCGCATTATTCTGTGAATAAGCAATATCTTCATATTGTGCATCGTAGAACACCATCAATACTGTAGCCAGAAACATAATATAACAATGACAGCCGCCTAGTATGCAATCGTAGAATCATATCTACATAATACCGCACAGACTAACCTTAATTTTCTGAATTCCTTAGGGACAAAGTAACCTAGAAGAGCGGAAATAAAACGCAGGCCACGCTGATTGCGATACACCAGGCTGAAACCCGGATAAAACACAAACACCAAGCCAAAACCGGGGGCTGCTGCGACCCGAATCTCTGCTCTAAACCATTGTTTTCAACGAAATGCACCAAGGGTAATGGGACGTTTTGCATACACAAAAACGAACATATACCACTGCCAAGTATACAGTTCCTATTCCCAATCAAAAAGCAGTATGTTCGCACCAGAAATAGCATCAATGCCACCAAGGCTTGACGTGTAAACGAGAGCACGAACGCTTGCATTTATGAAACTCCCGTGAAATTACCGTCATTGTTTAAAAAACAGCTTAGGCAAGATACTATATTTCGAGCGCGTTGATTGAAAATACGATACTGCAATAGTCAGCGAAACTGCAATTCGTCATACCTGTCGCCCTCAACTGGACGTGCAATACACGCTCGGAAAAAGCTTTATACCTCGACTGTGAACAATTTTTGCACATTAAAACAAACATTTAGCTCATCAGTTTGCAAGCAACTTTCGCTTTTAAGTAATAACTACTTCAAATTTTATTCAAAACAAATTATAACTTTACACAATGACAAAAGAAATAATGCAGCGTTTGCGTTTATAAAGGACACATCGTGTGGACATAGTCGGTCAATAGTTTACACAATACCATCCATCAGTTTTCCATCACGCCTACCTACAGTGTGTAATTTGAGACAGCACAAAGTTATGGTACACGTGTTATCTTCTGCATTTTACAAGGATACCAATGACACACATTTATATATACACTGCAGAGGTATAACGGACACTAAACAAATCCTGACAGTACATTGTTGTTACAGAACAAAATGAAGAGATGCAAAAAATGAAAATAATTGGTGTCTGTAACAGTATTTGCTACAAAAACTTGTAGCGCGTTGAGAATAACGCAAAACAGCTATGTCACCACAGACTATAATATCGCCGAGGCGACCTTAGCTGCGTAACCCGTTGTAAAATGCCAGAAACACTGGAGTCTTTTCTATTAGCCCCCCCCCCGCCCCAGCCCTAATTTTGTCAATTGAGAGATACAGAGCTGATTTTGGTATCAATCGATGCAACTCGATGAGGCTGTTCATAAAATACAAATTTTACCCACATCCCTGAAAAAAGTTTTTTCGATTTTTTGAGGTCCCAATAATCTTCCTCGGGAACCCAAAAATTTTTTCCTTCGGAATATGTTGGGTATAGTTCGACCCGGTTTGGTGAGCGAAATCTACTGATGTTTATTTTATTGAAATCTACGCCACCGTTAGAAAGTTACAAGGGCCCAAGTAACACTGAAGGGCGGAAAAGGGCGATGTCCAATGCATCATATTATATATGATTATATAGGTAAATATAACAGAGAATGGCGGAGATATATAGCTAGGGTGGACCCTACAGTGTAGTAAACGCAGCATATTAAGAAATAACACAATGCTTTCACGAAATACACAAGAGGCGACAGTGAACAAAAATCTAAACGAAATTATATCGAATGTTTCTACAACTATATACGAGACAACATTTTGGCCTCAGCAGCAATAAAACAACGTTTCACCAAAATACATGATCGCCTCCCGTGATCAAACTAATTTACAAGAATGAGGCACACAATAATAACATATATCAATGGGTAGCCGCAAACGAAATTGTGGGCAGAATCAGAAAATGCAGTCACCAATTGTGATACAAGGATATGGCGCTGCCGCGGTCGCTTATTAGGAATTAGCATTTCAACTTATCATAATAATAACAGAGTTCGCCTACTGGATGTTACGATGTGACCGTTCGGTTGAAAGTCGCAGTTTAAATCGCAAAATGTAGCAATAAAATATAAAAAACTCTTGGAGCTAAGTAATTAGAGTGTAAAATAAAAAATGTTTGAATCTTTACAGTGGCCGTGAAGGTTGGATTTCGAAAGTGCATGCGCAATCGGCTGAACCCAATAAAAATATACTATCGCGTTCTTCTAGCCACTGACACTAAGCTTCGATTTTGTGTACGTAAACGGTTTTGTCAAACACATCAAACTAACGTAGCAGCAGCGAGCCATGCGATACTGAGAGAATCATTCATCAACTCCACGTATTCACAATGCCTATTGATAAACGCTCCCAAATTCATTCATTCTCGAAGTCATCGCGAAATGCAACCGCGTACACAAATTGCGTGCATAAGACCGTATTCACACTGCATCCAATTCTATTTGCGCTAACGATTCATATTTATTCAATTCGATACAACCGAACTCTATACCTACCGCACACATGTCCATGCCATGATTTTATTCACTGTACATCAGATCCAATTCGGATCACGTACTATTGTGCACGGTTTATCGGATTGGATGAAATGTGAACACTATATACATAATACATACACGTGATGTTGGGATCGGACGCAACTCTGAACAAACTCTAAGTAATAACAAAATCATTTTAAACATTCTTTTCGAGATTTTGACAAAACAATCTAGGTGTAAAGCAACTTATGTAAATTGGACACACGAATTAAATACTCGCTGCTTCCACACAAACGCACCGATCCTCTTCGGCGCTTCACGCTGCAGAAAATTTCTATAAATAGAATATAGCACAGTACCAGCCCAAAATGAGCGGATTGTTCGATGTTCGCTTGAAATTTGTTCTATGTTCGTTCAATAAATCCAAAATTTTGTTCGAGACGCATTCGAAATATTGGCGTGATTTTTTAAATTTGTTCGCGAGCTGCTCGAAGTTTGCTCGAGAATAAATTTCGATTTCTGGTACTTCGAAAGGTGACACTCATTTCTGGCGAGTACTGTAGATATCCGAAGTTTTGCAGCGTACGTTCACAATTGCGAATTTTTCAATATTGCTATTCGTGCATTTTTCAGGAACGACTGGCTAAAACTTTACTGTCCCTTATTATACATCATCCGTTCGGCCAAATCGCTGAGATTTCGCCGCTGTAACGCTTGGGAATTACCTTTCAGAGAAAACAATGACACTAAGCATAGTACATGCTGCGCTGAGACGATTGGAGTAGCGACGTTATTTAACATGTACCGTAAATATTTATCTTAACTCAGCAACCAATTCCAAGTAATTTAATGATTATAAAATACAAATTATACTAAATTTTTCAAAAGCACAAAGCTTATCCCTGTTGTAGGGATTGTTGTGATATTTTGCAAAGTGGAGAAGTTTATATCTAATAATGTGTGTCCTGTTAAGGCTTAATCCAAATTGTACCTACAAATTATTCTAAATTACAAACTACAGCAACTCAATCGGCAAGGTCTTGGTCCAAAATATACGGTTTTGACAGCATTATTATTTCATGGTGGGCTTATTCGGTTTATATCATTACTACAGGTAAATTGATTTAACTGCCACATACTTTCGAAAATTCCTAAGGCCTTATGTTTACTCATTACTAGGTTATGGACGATAGTATCTTGAACTGATTTTGGCGAGAAATAAATGGATTTGTTCAACCACCTGCTTGCAAACAAATAAAAATACAGGCAAATATTTTACCATTCTGTGATCGCATTCAATGGTGAAAAATCTAGGAAATTTCGCCAACCAGTTCTCGAGTTATATGTGTTGCAATAAGCATTGTGTTTTATTACAGTATATTGCAAAGAGGCAACAGGATAGTCTATCTTAGGATAAATTTATTCAAAATTACACTTTGCTATAATTCCGTTGTTTGGTACTTGTTATCTGCAAGAACTGCCTGTCGTCGACGGCCATTTTCAAGACGTACCCTGCCACAATAATGCGCACGTTAGCATTGTTTAAGCAAATTAATATTTGCATACATCCGGGGTATACACTGAACAGTAATGGGCACTATTAGTACAACACTCTGGAACCACAGGTAATGCTCGCACTGCGATATACATAATGTAAGCTGTAGCAAATCTAACATCACTCAAAACAAATATATACGTAATTATATTATTATGTAAAAATTGCATATGGTATAGTGCACATAATGAATAAGAAATAAAACACGTATACCGATAATTTTTTTCAAAATTTGCCACGGCCAGAAAACAGTCGGCGAAATAAATGAGTTTGATCGAAAATGACCCAAATTATTACATTTTGATGCTTATTTAAACGCAGTCGAGTCGAAATTTCGATTAAAATCAAATCGATAAATTTTCGATGAAACTACTTTTTGGAAGAATAACATAGAAAGTAGGTAAGAGAGTGGAAATACAAATCAAAATGCTAAAATTTATAACCGTTGGCTATGTAATGCCTGAGCTATTAATCCGTTCACTCCTGCTGTGTTAGTTTGACCTAGTTGGTACAAATTCGATAATTGACACGCCCATCGCATTCATGTTTTCCGTATACTACATTAAATATTAATAACAAGTCTAATGCTAAGACTGTGATCAGCTTATAAGACAGCTAAAATTACTAAGCATGGAAAATATAGCATATTGAACAAAATTTTGTTCTTCCAACGTTTAAATCTCCCCAATTATTGACATTACCATCCCCAAACTCAACCCAAAGTTCAGAATGATATGGACATGTCAGGATAAGTTATTGGTAAAATTGTTCAAAATGAAACCTCAAATGCATGCGGCTAAGAACAGACGATAGTCTAATGGGATAATAAACAATACAATTTCTATCATCGAAACTATTTTACAGCATCACTACTTCGCTGGCGACGCATTGAAAAATTGCCAATACTACGACTATATTGTATCGGCTAAATTTTGTCAGCCCAATGACTGTAACTCTATATATACAAACAATAAGCGTCACAATTATTTACCGCTGTTCACATCATGCTCGTGGGAAAATAAAACTTTATTTTCAAATTTTATGTTTTCTATTTCCTCCTTGCTAAATCTCTAGTAAGGCGAAAGTCAAATAGACCGAGCAAAGCACAAACGGGCTGATCGACTGAGTAATTAAAAACATGAACAGAGTAAATTATTCTCACATGAGAGGGAACTCGAAACACATGGCAACATTTTGTGCTACCAACTGAGAAGTAATGCCATAAAAATTATTTGTCAGACTTAGTACATACCAAGGTTTAGAGGTCAGTGTTTCCAAAACGTGCGATAAATATTCTACTAAAATGTCGATATTTTTAGAATCTCACGGCAGTTAGCATCTTGAGGTTTCAAATCACGACTATGAAAACTACACAAAGCGCAACAGAAAATAGCTGTACATTTTACTTCTACTATTTAATATAAGAACAACGGAAACAATATCATTGCGCGACTGGCGGTGCGGTGCTCTTTCTTACGCCCATTTGACATGTGTATGAATTTTATAGCCTAAAATACAGTAATCAGGAATATTATCAAGTGGAATCATAACACAAAATGGTATGTATCTGATCAAAACTACATCCAAATCTCACAGAACACAGTAAGGATTTTGCTATTTAGGCTCGAATAATTATCGTTAAAGAACGCTTTCACGCCACCTGAAGGCTTAACCAAACTACGAGGATCAATACGTTCAACTGTGGTTTGAAATTAAGTCATTACGGACGCGAACTCTCATCAAAATTATATATAATAGGTCATGTTCGCAGTTTGTATTGGTCCAATTTTAACAATACACACTGTTGAACAATCATTTTATGCGTAACAATCGGTTTTCAATTATTAATAATCCCAAATGGCTTTCTCAAATTTGAAGAATCGGCTCACGGGTAACCCTTTACATTTGGTGTCGCACATGAGTATAGCTCTGCGTTTTACTCACCTTAGAGTATCAACGCCGTGAGCACTGAATAAAATTTGTCAACAAACTATCATCATCATCATCACTGTAAAAATGATACCAATGGTGAATAGATAAAAAATTGCCGGTGCCACTCTAATTGTTAGCATAATGCGTCAGCCCAGTTTAGGTGCGTATACCCGAACTGTTCGTTTGTCAAATCTTTCTAAATCCGATATCCGAGTGTAAATCGCGTTTTTTTGCCTTGAATATACGGTCACAATTTACAAGTCAACATATAGGCGCTGTTCGCAGTCACTATTTCATCATCCAGCACAATAATTCAGTGAGCGCCAACACTTGAAAACGCGATTACAATCGCTTTTTTATTGTATAGTATATGATATACCAATAGATCCCGAACGCAGCCATGTGATTCGGCATATCATTTTATGAACATAGACAAACATGAGAAGTCGGAAAATAGCGTTGGCACCCAATGGAACCAATGTTCGCGTTTGCTAAAGCGCGAATATCGAGGGCAGAATTGTGACCGTGAAGTTTTGCACGGTTTAATTCGAGATTTTAACAAAAGAGCTACCATGATGTACGCACTTAAAATTCTCACGTATAATATGCCACTTTGCTCATAACTTTTCATTTACCACTAGTCTCGAAACAGTATGGCGATATCAACACACAGTACAAATTTTCAGAATATCTAAATTCCAGTCAGATGCCAAAAATACTATATCACCTCCCTTTGTTAAAGCACTAACACCGGCTTCCACGAATTAAGTCCACAAGGTTAAGGCCCTGGCGATAGGTAATATACCACTACTATAGTATTGTTTATTGCACGTTAAGGTTCGTTCACACGTCCTGTTGTGCTCATACTTAGATTAAATATTGAAAGATTTTGCTGTGTTTTTGGGTGATTTCAAACATGTGAACATTGCTCCAACTGTTCTAGCATATTGATTTAACCAATCAAAGAAACTCAACTGAACAAGAAAAACGCAAGATAAAATTTTGAAGCATACATTTGTCATAATTATCCATTACAAATCATAGTCGTTTTTATTGATCCAATTTTGAGCTAAAAAATTTAAACAAAAAGGCTGACGTCTGAAAACACTTTTACAGTCGATAGAATGTTTTTAAGAATTTTTGATTAATTTAGTCCTAATAATAAGTGGATCGAAGCGATACAATTTTTAGCTATCACATAAAGGACTGAGTGTGATCCGACTAATAAAATCAATAAAATTCTAGTTCGATCATTACTACATTGACAGCCGGAAATGAAATGTGCTCCTTCGACGTTCGCCAGTAATCTACGTATTTGCCAATTATTGTATTCAAAGAAAATTGTTTTGATGTTCTAAAATCATTTCCAATTTCATTCGATATACCCAAGGTAGGTAAAAAAACCAAAGCGAAAAGTCGTAAAACAAAACCAGCCATATATATATGCTTCTAACTAAGCGATCAAACTGAAAAACAATAAGAGTCGACATACTCCTACCAATTTTACAGGTTATCCCAACTAAAATATATGTCCATAGTCGATATTAATCCCAAAATGGATCTTTTAGAAAAAGTGGCAAAAATTGCTAAAAAATGTGACGGAACCCAACATTTTCGCAGACTTATACATTTCGATTCAGTGACACGTTTGTACCCTTATAGGGCTATTATATGTAAAATCGGTACACTGTTCTTGCAATAGAGGTATCAGCGCTGTGGGACAGGTGCATTGGAGTGAAAAGTGTTGATGAGGACGACGTGCGATCAAGAATTTGGAAGCTCGACGAAACTTATTTTTGCAACGATCCAAGGGTGGCAAAAGTTGTCGGCGCCGTTGGAGAGAAACCTATGGGTGTTCGTGCCGGCGAGGGTCGAGCCAACAACACTGTATTGGCCTGCTGTGCGGCAGATGGCGATATTTAAACTCACGAAAATTCCCTGCACCGATGTGTCACAGTACCAGCCCGGTTTCTCGGTCAGAGTGTCAACCAGTGGGTGGATGGAGTCGGATTTGTTTGTCGACTGGTTCGACAACTTCTGTCGTACTGTCACAAAACGGCCACTTCTTCTTCTGTTCGATGGACATATGGCACACCTGGCTGTACCTGCGCTGCAAAAAGCCATGCGAGAAAATATTGTTTGCCTTAAGCTGCCTCCACACACTACGGAGGCCCTTCAACCGTGCGACCGAGTGTTTGGGGCAGTGAAAGCCGGATGGGATTCTTTGCTACATGCTGATCAGAAACAGCGGCAGTTTACAAGTTCCCGAGGCCAAACTCTAGCTCGTTCGGAAATTTGTACTTTTTTAAACGAAGCTTGCGAGACGCAATTCACCGCCGACAGGATCAAGTCCGGATTTCAGTCATGTGGTGTGTATCCTCCAGATCGATCGGTGTATCCATTCACAGACCGTTTCGACCCTCACCTTCTGAAGCGGTATAACGAGTGGTGTGAAACTGGCAAAACCGAATTAACAGACGAAGCGTATGCCAAACTTATCCGGAGATCACCACCGAAATCGCCAAAGAAAACGGGTGCGGCTCCTTCAACGCCGACAACACCTTCTCATCAACGGCGCTTGACAACACTTCGGCCGCCAATGCCAACCTCGGAGCCTATTCCTCCTCAGCCTAAACCAGGACATAACTTCAAAGCAGTGTGGGCATACGGTTGGTTTGCAACATGGGTACCCGATGATCATCAAACTGCTGTCTCACGACCATCACTAACACCGGTAGCGTCAAGTACCCCTCAGCCACAACCGTCAACCTCAGGTTCGTCGCAACAATTTGAATCGCTGCTCCAAGAAACCATTCTCTCGTCGCTGGTGTGCACCAAACCAAAAAAGCTAAAGTCCGCAGAAATTGTCTCCACGCCAGCATTCGTCGAGAAACGTAAAACTGCCGAAGCAAAAAGTCTTAAGCGAAGATCGACAAAATTCGCTCCTATGCCTAAGAAGGCGAGTTTGGGAGTGGAACATATTCCAAAACGTTCTAAGAAGAGCCTTGGTAATGAATCCACATCCGATGAAGACGACGCCGCCATCGCTCAACGAGAGTTTCGTCACGAAACAGCATGCGATGCGGTTCAGTATGATGTTAGCCAGATTTCGGATACCGACGTCTCCAAACTTGTACATGTTTACTTTGATAAAAAGTATTACTGGGGCCGGATCACCAGAGTTAGCCACGACGAAAAAGGAGTTGTGGCATCTATTGATATTGCGTACCTTGAGGCAGTGAACCCTCAAACCAAGGGCATGACGCCGGGGATGATCCGTTGGTGTCATCCAAAACGGCCAGATCTGGAGCGCAACGTGGATGTCAATCGTATTATGGCAGCTCCAGCGATGTTCGAGGTTGACAACTCGTTCGATGATCTAGTTTACAAATTCGACGTCGAACCGTTGGTGTATAAGCGGTATATGCTTTTCCGTCAGCATGGTTTGCCGCAGATTTAGAATAATCTGATTTAGCAATAACAGTGTTATCTAAATGTCACATTAATGTACCATAATATTAAAAACAATTCATAAATTTCACACCATTTCATAAATTTGGGACAACTGGATGCGTATCTTATATACACTTCAACGTTACTTCAATGTACAAATGCCGATTATTGCGCCCCACGGAGCGCAATTTTCAACAATGCTTCCGAGAGCAAATGGTTGTAATAGCTGACGAACTACTATAAATCGTTACGGAGTTCGATATTGGGAAACAAAAACGACAACGATGCTTCACTTGAGGTTGGTTTTTTTAGACATTTTTGGCTTTTTTTTCGACTTTACGGTAGTTAAAGAAAAACCAATGTTTTCTTTTTATATATCCATCGCGAGTTGGTAAATGAAGTATTTTCAGGTGCACATATACTGCAGAGCGGTCTCAACATCGATGAACTCGGTCTCGAAAACAACAGTGGCTAGAATAAAAATGTTATGATAAATAATCAAAAATTTGGTTTTTTTACCTACCTTGGGTATACTCATTTCAAGTTGGTACGCTCAAAACACGACAGTCGTTTATGACCAGGTGACCATGTAACTCGACTACTATCCATTTTATATATATAAAAAATTGGCTACAAACATTCGAATGTGCTATACACTGCACGCTGCGAATGCTTAAGTTACATTACGATACTGGTGTCCAAACCTCCGACCAAAAAAAGTTAAAATAATTATTTTAATAATTTTCTTACATCCTTCACGAATGAAGCTTAACCTACCGCATTCCGAACCTCAATCTCAATAAGGTTTGAGTACATAATACAGCACAACCATTGCTAAAATTCGAATTTCCAGGTTCCTACATTTAGTCCGACTAAACCGAAAAAACCCCAACACGCCCGACTCTGCCCTAGAATAAAACCGTTAAAGGTATGCATGGCATATCGAAAACCCAAATGCTTTATTACCATGAAGGCGAACAAACATATCTTACACAGCTGAAACATTTGAAGCCGCCGAAAGTGTACCGCTCAGTGTTGGTCGCGTTCGAGGAATGACACGTTTGCCATCATTGTCGTGTTTAATGCGTTTGGCATCGCGCGTCACAAATTCGCTATACTTGCGCTTTGGAAAATACTCTGAAAATACAATATCATAATATGATAAAGGATACAAAGAAAATAACTAAATAAGCGAACAAAACGTAGCTACTAATCGCGTATCACCCGTTGAGCAATCAACGCGGAAATGGCCAAAACAAAAAATATTGTGTGTAAACTGAGACTGGGAATTCGCTGAATGTAACTACTACATGCGTTGTAATAAATAATTGCACCATAGTTTTGAGCGCCGATTTTACTAAAAGCACTTCAACGTAAACTTTCTAATCTGCAGTCATCTATGTTCAAAATGTGTCAGCTTATCGTTCATCAGGCTCTATATGAAAAGTATATATATGAGAAATCTAAAACAAACACAAAAATTCTAAATAAGAATCTTTACTTCATCTAAGCAAGCAAAGCTTTATATACCTTGCGTCGGAATTCATACTTTATTAATCACTGTTCGGTTTTTAATTTTAATGTACCTACCGATAGGCATTCTGTCATTGAATTTAGAGAAAAGTATACGGATTTGTGTGTGAGTACTTAATCGTGTTAGATTAGCTTTCGAGGGCGAAAGGGCGTAAACTGTGTTTATGTAGTTAAATGTTTGCGTTGACAGCTATTTTTATCTTATCCTGCCAACGCAGAATGTTACGAAAAAACTATAGCCGACAATACGTAACTATATATTGTTATAAATGTTCCGGGCCAAGAAGATCGTTGGTAGGCCAGAAAAATCGATATGTCGAAACAGAAAAAGTACGTATGCTATTCTTCAGACAATATGTCGACTAAACTTTCCCATCGCACCACAATTTATCTCCAGATATAGGTAATACAAAATACATATCGAAAACGATACTTACTTGTAATTCGTTGTTGTTTCTCCGTTTTTCCACCACGAGATAAATTATTACTATCATCCATGTCCGCCTCATCTGGAGATAATTCAGCGTCCGAAGCGTCGGAATTCTGCAATGCAATATATATGATTAAAGATGTTTCGTTAAATACTTTTCAGAAAACCAAAAGAAGAAATCGTTAGAAATACATACAGTTATATTACACGACATTATAAGCTGGCGGCTACGTCAACTTCAACATTGTCAACACTACACACAAAATGTAATAAAAGGATCAGAGAAAAAAGCGAATCTGACTGACCAATGTGGAGGATTGGGGACACCCGTGAAACCAAAAAGCAAAAATGAAAAAACATTCGCTTACAAACTAACATAACGTAAAACACACTGTTGTGTACGAACGTTGCTGTGTATGAACGAACATTCGCAACGCTGGTTTACAGCGGTAGGATGTTACGTTCGCTTTTGTGCACTCATTTTTGCCCGTTATTGTACGCATAATACAATATATAGTACATTAGGCTACCCCTAATAAACATGCGGCGTAAAAATCGCTTACGTCCGATGATTCGTCAGATGGATGAAGCTCCCTGAATGCCAAATGCTTCGGCGAATGACGAGTTCTCGTATAAAACTCCGGCACACTTGTCGATGGCACGGGCTCCCATTGCCATTCGCAGCGAGCCGATGGTCGAGAAACGGGTCTCTCGTGTTTGAAATCAAATCCCCAGACTTGTTGGTTGGCTCTACTTTCTGACGCTGCTTCTTCGTCGATGTGTGTAAACATTTCGTCAATGTGCGATGGGTCCGGGCGACCGAATAGGCATCGTCGTACAGAAGGACGCTGACTTCGGCCACTACGATGATTGTTTATGTCGCGTACCTTTTTCGGCGTAGTTGTGTTACTACCGGTACGCATATCTTTTAATAATAAACTTCACTAAATTTCTCGTTCTCGAAACAAAAATAATTTGTTTTCGGAATATAGGTATATAGCTCATAAACAATCCCCCAAAGTTAGGCTTCAGACAAAGAATAAAAGCCGAAACAGGAAATACGATTAAAACTGTTTGTGCATACATAATTATTCTTTGCTCTTGATCTGAGCCAAACCTTAACTTTCTATGCAGAGTATGAATTTTCTTCAAAAAACAAAAATAACTTGAAATGGACAAATTTCCGGTAGAAATAAGCATTATTAACCAACCAATTTTAGATGTGTACTTACGGCAAGTGTTTTAAGCCATTCAACAATGAGCTGTGTTTTTCAAATTGACTGAGATGAAAATCAGGTTATGATTACCTTGGGCTCACAATTATACGTTAAATTTGTGTACTATGCTGGGCTCTCCAAGCGGGGTAGGCTCACATTTTTCGGTTCCCCCTGGTTCAGAACAGGCGCCTCCGGTCCATGCCCCCTGACAAAATCTTGGGCCCCCGGTTCACCGCCTCTTGGAATTTTTTCTTTCCAATCGGTTCAAAGTACATAAAATTTAATCAAAATTTGTACTAGAATTTCGTTCTAAAGCCAAAAATGTCGCAAATTTTGTCAAAATTTGGTTCAAAATCGCCTTTTCTCTCCATCAACTGCGATTTGACAGTGTTTCTGAAACGATTTTTAACCGTTTTTCTCTTGACAAAAAGCCGCCTGGCAGGTTAAGACGAAAAATTCGTTCTGAAATTATGTGTCCTACTTACTTTTCACACGGTAGATTGCTGAGATATATAATCTTTTTTTCTTGGTTGTATTGGGATTTGATCATTGTGTATATATTGAATAGGTTTGGACGGACAACAGATGAAACAAAAATGTGAAAAATTTCAAACCAAATTTTCATTTTCGAATTCCGGTTCCGGTATGGTTTTTGCTCTTTGCCGGAACCGCAACCGGAACACGATTTTCGCCGGAGCCGGAATTTCGGTTACTTCCTGCTGCGTTCAGAACGAACATACTGCACCATATATTTCCAATGAGGGAAATAAAATATTGGAATGCCTTACCATCAACAATAAACGCAATACCTTTAGTTACGACTTCAAGTTCAAAAGCGTTTAAAACACTATTAGTGTAAAGTAGAGTTTGCAAATAATTTAAAATACGACAGAAAATTATAGTTGATAAATGTTGCAGGGAGTAACCGGAATTCCGGCTCCGGCGAAAATCGTGTTCCGAATGCGGTCCGGCAAAGAGTAAAGATCATACCGGAACCGGAATTCCGGGATAAAATTTTTGTTTGAAATTTTCCACATTTTTGCTTCATCTGTGATCCAAACATATGTAAAATATATTATATATGCAATGATCAAGCTCCAATACAAACAAACATAAAATCAACTATGCAATTTGCTGTGTGAAACGTAAGAAGGGAATATAATTTAAGTAAGAACTTTTCATAATAACCTGCAGGAGTTTGTAAACAACTCCAAACCAAGTCGATGTGTCGATGCTTGTAGCAGCGATTTTACATATCCAGAAGTCTGCGTGGTATATACGTTCGAATTAAATCGGTCCAATTCGGTAACAGAGTATGGCTTACGCAGAAATATATACTTAGGATATGCTTGGCTAACATAAATTGCCTCAAGCATCAACCAGTGCACTTCTAAACTTGGTAAATCAATCTAAATTGAAGTAAACTAACGCTATCTGCAACGCTGCCAGAAACTGCTTTCTTGGCAATGAACTGTATTTATTGAAACTGTGCGAGAACATCACATTTGTCTCATTTATAGCATTCTGATTAGAAAGTTATCATCGTTATCATCTAACTGATGGGCACTGTTTGTCCAACGCTATCCTAAACAGGGTCTTTGAACACTGATCAGAAAATCACCTTCTATCTATTATTTTCTCTTAGAATCATATAAACCAATAATTTCAAGTTTCCTACAGAAGAACATGTAACAAACGTATGTGTAGTAAAAGGAGGCGACTAGATACAGAGCGAAAGTGTGTATTCTACGCTCCAAGCTTTGTAAGCACATTCAATTTGGCGCAGTATGCGCAATGGTGTATAGTGGAAGACATTTTTTGCTCTGGGTGTGCGAAAACCGACATATTGATCGACAAATAAACATTATTAGCTTCCTCAGTCTCTTTAAAGCTTCAGAAAGGCAATAATGCCATCGCAATACATTAAGTTTAATGTAAAAGTTATTTTAATGCACTTTAAATCCACTATACCTTCATTTCTTCCTTGATCTATTATACTATATATAAATGTCGAAGACCAGGTTCCGGATCCGGTTTAAATGGACGCTTCCGGTTATTTCCTGAAATGGTAGCCCTGCCCCATATCAGATTATATATTTTTGTCCTAGTAAAGACTGAGTTATAAATATATATTACAATCTGCCCAGTAAAATCAAAATGAAAAATTTCTTGGCGCTGTTTGGGCTGAGGGGAAAAATCAGCAAATGGTCGCACGCCGCTGAAATTGGTACCAATCGACTCAGCTCGACGAGCTGAGTTCAAAAATACCGCATACGACCATTTTCCGAAAAAAATTTTTTTCCATTTTTTCTGTTTTTACCCAATGGTCGGTCCCACCTGTGAAATGTCACCCGAAAATTTTGCAAAATAGACATGATGCACCTAGATCGATCCAGCATTACAGAAGAAACACAATGGTGCCATTCATATCGATATGTTTGGCCTCCCTCTGAAGTTATCCGCAAGACCACTTCGGAAATAACCCTTTCGGAACGCTCGATTGATGATTTATTTTCCATTTTTTTATATTTTACAGCATACTATTAAGCTAAGGCAGCACGTGGCAGACCTCAAAATACTAGCTTTAACATTTCGCCCCTTAATACTATACTTCCTGAACCTGATATTAACAATTTGCGCATGACCTATAACCAAATGGTGCGTAGAACATGTACATAATATATATGAAGATACTATCGTTCTGCTTGCCCAATGGAGACTTATCGCTAACAACCAACACTGTACATGTGGCGACGCGATGTAATTGGCTGCGCGTAATGACCTCGCGCGCCTTGACAAAGTACGGATGGCGCTGTAAAAATTGCCGAGCCAAATTATCTATTCAAAGCGGCTCATTTTTTCCGGTCACCGGATCACATTGGAAACGACACTCGGGATTATTTTCGGCTACATCAATAAATTGCCGTCAAACTTCATTCGCTTGCAAACAGGGTTCGCCCCAGATACCATTACGAACTGGTACAACTACTGTAGGGGTGTCGCTGTGGCTTACGACCGTGATCATTGGCAAAACAGCATGTTGGGTATCGACGTAGAAGTTGACGAGTGGAAGTTTTTTCGACAAAAATACAACCACGGCATGCCACGTCGTCAGCATGGTTGGGTGTTGGGCATGATTGAACGACAAACGGGCAAGTGCCTACTTTTCCACGTCCCCAATCGCACCATTAACACAATCATGCCTCTAATATTTCAACATATCCGACCGGGAACCCGCATCATCACCGACTGCTTCCAGACCTACATCCAAGGTCTGCGCCGCCTACCTAGCCCCCAGCAATATACTCACGCCACGGTCAACCACTATAACTGCCAATTCCTTAATCCAGACGCCCATACGCAAAACACTGATGGTCTTTGGGGAAATTTGAAAACCTTCATTCGGCGACGCCAAGGTGTTCCTCATAGCCTATTCCAGCGAACCCATATTGAATTTCAATGGCGACGACAATTCGCTGAAAATATAGCCGGTGCACTCATTGCCCAAATCGGAAACATGTATCGCGTCTAGAGGTTAGTTCCAATGCCTGTAATACGTTTTCTTATAGAGTTCTAGATTAAGCCTAACAAAATAAGCCTAAGCGTTAGACTAAGCCTAAGCGTAAGACTAAGCCGCTGCGCTGGCTAACTGCCACGGTTTTGGGTGCACAGTACTGGTGCTTCCTCGCCTGCGTTTGCCGGTGCAGTATTTCCGGATACCCTAACCTGAGCTTCAAGCTTACCCTAAAACTGAGCCCAGTCTAAACCTAATTTCCAAACATCAAAATATCCATTTTTCGCTTGCATTCCCGATATCGGGAGCCATATCTTCTTGTGACGGACAGTAATCGTCACACCCCAAGCATCGCCGTATAGCCCATTGCATTTTCTATATCATATCCAAATTTGAGCCCAATCGGTCAATCCAATCCAAAGTTATGTCCAAAAAGGTCAAAAAACCAAAATCCATATTTCTGAAAAAATTCCGACCCCTGAAATTGGGCCCCTCTCCTGAACACCCCTGAAGAGCTGGAGCCCTGAAACATTTTCCATTGGAAAGAGCAGGAAAAACTGGTCCATGTGGGGCTAGGGGGGTGACAATCTTAAGCGGAGCTTTAGGAAAAAAATTTGCCAAAAACGCCTATATACCCCAAAAAATCCAAATAAAAAGAACAATAATTTAGCATCATCAGGAGATTATACCTGAAAAGGGACGACCCTGATCTCGAAGAGATCTCTTTTGGGGGTAAGAGATGATTGGGGGTCCAGAAACTATGGGGCTATACTGAAAAGATGGTGGGCCCCTTCTCTGATTTTTCGCCCCCAGCCCAAACAGGGCCAATTTTTTTCAGTACTACTCAATCAGGTTGATATAACATCTTTTAAAATACTAGATATATATGGCAGATGTAAGAGGCGAAGTTTTACCCCCCTTCTGCCCTCACGTTATTGATTTCCTTATGTGAATTTTCTACCTTATTATACACATGTATGGCAATGTTCTGCGACCGCTAGTAAGCATGCAGTGCAGACGGCGCTTAATTAATTCTCATTATCGAGTCGTATGAAGCAGAACACGGCAGTAAATGTAGTCTCATATGTACAATAGGAACTGAATAAATTTGTATTGTATTATTATTGTAAAAGATTAGAATTGCATGTATTACTAAACACATAGGCATAATTATTTGTAAATCGTACTAATATCTTGGTTGGTTGCAAGGCTAAGCTACACGTGCGAAACTGGCGCAGTTTACAAGTAGAGGCATAGTAAAAGGCATTTCGATCGTAGAGAACGGTGAAGGCCGACAGACACATTGTGCTCATCCCGCATATCAAGCAAACGTCAAAGATTTTCTTATTTCGTCTGCAACATTGGATGGCCCAAACTAATATTACAGAGTGAGTAACGATTGTCTGAGAGTATATGGCTGCCGCAAAATAGCGGATAAGGAGTAGGTAGTATAATCGACATCGGCAAGGTCTTTTGAACCAATGTAACCCCGATTACTCCACATTATCAAAATTATACCTAAGACATGACCTGGGGTGTCCCAAGTCTCTCCTAGTTTCTTGGAGCTTCTCAGTTAAGCTCGGGGACCATGCATAAATTATTGCGACAGAGGCACCCTCTCACTACTTGGATAAGCCAGCAACCGAAACTGTTGTGGCCTTGAACATCAAGTGACGTAAAGTGATTTCCTGTCACAATGGATCGTCATGTGATAGAGAGCAATCGCAACGGTGAAAGGCGAATAATCGAGACAAGACATCCTATGAAGATAAATGGGATCAAGTTTAGATTGTCGATAGCCTGAACCATGGGAATGCCGCAAAGCATATATATGCCAGCTGACGCTAAAAAGCAAGCTACGAGTAGATAAATGGCAATTTTCAAACGAAAATGAATCTGAGAAACCGGATAATCCAAACCTAAACAACAATGGAATGCAAACACATCTACGCCCATGATCCACTACTAAATCGTGCACACACCTAATCAATGATATCAATCAATAAAATAAGTTACGAGTTCGTAATCAATGAAAATAAGGAGCCACCAAAAGATGTATCTGTTTACCAGCGGTAGGGCTATCTTTTCTCAAAAGTTGTGCAATTTCTCTAATGTAGACGTTGCTATCTTTCCTGCATAGTTCTGTCAACGTTTTCAAAATCTATCCCTAATATCCATTGTCTTTTTTGAAGCATTCGTTAAATTTTTCTTTGCTTTGGTTTTGCTACGTTTAAGGATATTCGCGAAGCAACGAACTAGAGAAGGCTAATACCAAATCGTGCATACACCTAATCAATGATATCAATCAATAAAATAAGTTACGAGTTCGTAAGCAAGGAAAATAAGGAGCCACCAAAAGATGTATCTGTTTACCAGCGGTAGGGCTATCTTTTCTCAAAAGTTGTGCAATTTCTCTAATGTAGACGTTGCTATCTTTCCTGCATAGTTCTGTCAACGTTTTCAAAATCTATCCCTAATATCCATTGTCTTTTTGAAGCACTCGTTAAATTTTTCTTTGCTTTGGTTTTGCTACTTTTAAGGATGTTCGCGAAGCAACGAACTAGAGAAGGCTAGGGTAGCGATAGCACAGCGACCTTTGATCGTGCAGCCACAGAGGCTAAACTAAGTACTGCGTTTAGTTGAGTCACACTGGCCTAGGGAAATATTTATAATAATAATAATGGCATTTATAACGTGCCTTTTTCGCAAAAGTGTTGCAAAAACGCAAGAGATTGTCATACAATAATAAATCAAAATGGAGCAAGTTTGTAATATCACTCTGACGAACTGGGAAACAAGTGAGTCTTCAGATTTGCTTTAAACGCAGTCATGTCGAGAGTACTGTCGCGTAGTGTTTGCGGTAAACTATTCCAGCCCGATGGGCCAAGGAACCAGAAGCTGTTGTTTCTAGCGATGTCAATCCGTAGGATTTGTTCATTCGCCACACGAGGCGAAGACGACGTATTAATCATCTCGGCAATATACACTGGTGTTTGGTAGCGAAGAGCGTTTCGAACCAGCAAGAGTATTTTGTAGCGGACACGTTGTTCGAACGGTAGCCAGTGTAGCTCTCGCAGTATCGGGCGGATATGCTCCCATCGACTTGTGCAGGAGACTACTCTTGCGCATTGTGGAGTAGACAGCGAAGAGGCAATAAACGAGCGCTTGGCAGATGCATTGCAATAGTCACAGCGGGACATTAAGAAAGCCCTAACAAGAAGCTGCGCTGTGCCGTTGTCGAGGTGCCGCCGGATTCGTTTTGTATAAAACGTTTTGTTTAAACACAGCCTGTGACAGTGACAGCAGCAGGGTCGCAGCTATTAATATAATGTTAATCTATTAATATTAGTAGCTTTATGAATTTTCGATTTGAATCGAGCTATAATAGAAAAACAAGTCGATATTTGGCATTTTTCAGACTTTCGCTCTTTTTGAGAATCGGTTTTTGCCCTTTTCATCATCCGACGATTTTTGATTTATTCATATCTGTGAAACCGACCTTTGATGTTACACTGTTGTAATTTACTTCTCTTTTGAGTATAAGAGGGGCACCCGCGGGAAACAACCCTTTGTTATTTTTATTACAATATTAAAGGTTTGTATTTATTCCAAACGTGGAACAAACCCTAGCCATGCAATGTCGGACGTCTGCCCGATTGGCGGTTTATATGTGCTGGAGAAATTTAATCTTAGTGTGTCAAGTGCAAGAAGCCGTCCGCCCGACAGGAAACGAAGACGACGATATTCGACACTAATATACCCAGACTTTCCTAGTCTGGGTACCGCCAAAACTACTCTCCACAGTGGGCGCCTGCACACGGTTACGGCGTAGTTGGTTGTTCACACACCCGAAGGAAGCTCATAACTCTCTCAAATTACTAATGACTCGAGGTACTCAGCAATCGGAGGCCCGGGTGTCGATAAAAGAGCTTTGATAAAATTGATGACTAAGAAATATCTGCTATATACCTAAAGCTGATAAAAAGTTTTGTCAGTGGTATTTAGACTCCGAATATAGTTTTTCTTATATAATGTTGCTCTAACTTTATCCAACGGTTTGTTTTCCTTTTCATCTGGCAACACAAACATTAAAATCCCTGAATACAATTCTCGCAGATAAAACCATAGATACAAACGTGCCAAACTTTTAACTGAGATCACTATTAACCGAAATATCAAAACACAAAAAGTCGACTTTTTTCCAAGCGGCACATATAAAACAAACATCCGGTACACTATAGGTGATGCTCCCTCAAATGATTCTGCACAATTCGTGTGGTCTATAATTTTAACTCAAACTTTGAAACGACACGCCACACCACACTCGCTCAACAACACAAAATTAAGAGAAACAGAAAGACAAATTTGCAACTGTGCAAATTAGCATTATTGAGTTATTATTATTTTCATTATTACTGATAATAAAGCAAGAGCTCAAAATTTATAAACAAAATGGGGATGGGGCACAAAACCAAAATTCCTAAACTAGAGCAGATTGTCCGGTAGCTAGGTTCCTGGGCCCTAAGAACTAAAAATAATGATTTAGGGGCATTTAGGCATAAAGGCACCCCATATAGCAGCAATACTATGCGCTATTTTGTTAAAACCCTCTTTTTAAAAACATGATACTTTTAAATACGATACCACTAGCTATGTTTCCGCATTTTCTAAAAACATAGTTTAATTCATGGTAAAATTTCTCTGCAAAAATTACAACGGGGGGGTTGGGGGGGGGGGGGGTGGGTGGGGGGGGTGGGGTGTGTGGCGGGGGGTTGGGCGTGGGGGGGTGGGGGGTTGTGTGGGGCGGGTCTGTGGGGCCGGTCTTGTTGTTTTTATTTGGCCCTCCTTTCGGTGTCGTATCATATTCCGCCCCCCGTGATATTTCGCCCCCCCCTAAGGTATCATATTCCGCCCCCCATGAGTTTTAGCCCCCCGTAAGGTTTCATATTCCGCCCCCCGTGAGATTTCGCCCCCTCTTTGATTGGCCTTATTTGCAACTTAAATTTGTTTCTTAATTTCAGATAACAAACACCAAATATATCTTAGTGTCAAATACAGTCAAATTTCAAATCAGCTCACGGATTGGGAAATGCAGCGTTTATACCAAAAGTGTAACAATCATGGTGTTTCATTTCTTCATTGTTACTTCGTGGAAATTCACTCAACCTTTCCGATTCAAAGCAGCTCAGAAGATGTTGGCGCATTGCCGTTTGGTCGTATGTTATTCTGCCAGGGTCCACTCCATTTGCAAGATCAACAGCGAAAGCGATGGCAAAAAGACCACAGTCGCTTGATCCTTCTTGTTTTTGACAATTTTCAACCGAGACATCTAGGGTTCCCTGCGCGTCTTTATTGCTCCCGTAGAGTAAACAAAGCTGTTTCTCCAGACCCGGCGAATTTTTAAATTCCATTGAGTCATAAATCCGGACGCAGCCCTCGGAAAATGTTGATGTCATCCAATGATTCCCGCTGATAAAATGAATTTGTATAAAGTGTTCGAAGTCATGTTCCGCAAAGTCCTCTTTATCACTACCAAGCACCACAGTGTCGCTTAACCCCGTACAATTGTATTGTGTTTTGAGCATCTGCTGACCTGCGTTGATATGGCGATCATTGAGCCATTCGCCGTTAACTATGTCGTTCATATCTTGCATTTTTAAAGCCACGTCACCAAACGTGCGCCATTCCGTGTCAAGTGATGCGTTTGTACCAGCGGAAACAAAAGGTTTGAGATTGGTTGCATTAGCTTTCTGCTTCATAGGTAACCCCTTGCTGGACAATTTATAAGTACCCTTACCCAATATCTCGCAGATAGTGTACGGACCCAACCAACGTGCTTGAAACTTTCCACCTTTACGGTCCGATTTTCTCGAGTTTTTCAGGAGCACCTGCTGCCCTCGGGTATATTCAGGACCACGACGCTTCAAGTCGTACGCCAATTTTTCTTTTCCTTGAGCACGACGAATAGAATCAACTGCTTCCTCACGTTTCTTCACTAGGGTTGCATGAATATCGTCTAGCACTCCCGCTTCTGTTGATAGTCCGTTTGTGTTAACTGATCGACAAGTTTTAAGGTCAAGCTCTATCGGAAGAATTGTACTAACCCCGTACAGAAGAGAAAATGGACTTTTCTGACAAGATTTCTGCTCCTTTAGCGGTCGAGAATGTAATTGACTGGATTTACATCCCAGTTTTTGATGACCTGAAACTTTAGCAACTGAGTTGCGAGGTCTTTATATCTTTCAGTTAGTACTTGACTTTGAGGATGATAATCGGTTGAAATTTACCTCTTTATGCCAAGTCGCTTGCACAATATATCGTTGAGGGAAATACAAAATTCCGATCCTTGGTCTGTCTGCAATATCTCCATGACTCCGTACCGATAAATGAGCTGCAAAATGCATTCCAGTACACTTTCCGCTGTTTTCTGTTGAAGCGGCCACACCTCTGGCCACCTTGTCAAAAATTCTGTTGCCACACAAATGTACTTGTTGTTATTTGGTGTCACATTTAATGGCCCAATCAGATCCATGGACCGCCGCTGGAACAACTTGTTTGAAACAGGGATAGGGTGTAGCATAGCTGGCGGGGGTTTGTTTACCAGGTTTGTCTGCTGACAAGCTACGCATTGGCGGCAGAATTGAGTTGCATCATTTGAATAACCCTTCCACCAATATCTTTCTTTAATCTTTGCAATAGTTGCGTTAATGCCAAAGTGAGATCCGCCAATGTCACTAGAATGAATCTCGCTAATGACTCGATTTTTCTCGTCTTCACCCACTACCACCCGTTTAGCTTGTCTTGTGTTTTTTCCAACGGAGCCTTGGTGAAACAGGATTTGCTGGCCGTCAACTGTTTGGAGGCTGAATATTTCGCACCGCCGACGAAAATTCCTTTTGTCGGTTTTAGATAGGCATTCATCTGGATATTTTGACTTGTTCAAATAGTCGACATAATTTTGGTACTCAATTTCATCCATGTGCACTATAATTCACCTGTTTAATAGTGTTATACTATCTGAAATTAAGAAACAAATTTAAGTTGCAAATAAGGCCAATCAAAGAGGGGGCGAAATCTCACTGGGGGCGGAATATGATACCTTATTGGGGAGCTAAAACTCACGGGGGGCGAAATATGATAGGTGTTTTTTTTTTTTGTTTGTGTTTTTTTGTTTTTTTTTTTTGTTTTTTTGGTTTGTTTTGGTTTGGTTTTTTGTTTTGTTTGTTGTGTTTGTTTGTTTTTTTGTTTGGGGTGTGTTTTTTGGTTTTGTTTTTTTGGGTTGTGTTGTTTTGTATTTGTTTGTGGTTTTTTTGTTTTTTTCGGTGTTGGTTTTTTTTTTTTTTTTGGTTTTGGGTTTTTTTTTTTTGGGGTTTTGTTTTTTTTTTGTTTTTGGTGTTTGGTGGGGGGTTTTTTTTTGGGGTTTTGGGGTTGGTGGGGTTTTGTTGTTGTTGGGGTGGTGGGGTGGGTGGTTGTGGTTTTTGGGGTTTGGGTGGGGTTGGTGGTTTGGTGTTTTGGTGTTGTTTTTTTGTGGGGTTGTTTGGTTTTCTTTTTTTTTCTTTTTGTCTGGTTTTCCTCGTTGATACTGGTGCACAATACAGTGTCCTCAAAGCAACGCGTGCCGATCGACGCCGTCAAACAACAACCTCATCCCTTACCGCCGCGGACAGCTCCTCGATCCGCACGGATGACCAACGCTCGTTCACGCTCAACTTCGGGCTCAAACGAACGATTAGTTGGATTTTCGCTTTTGCCGACGTCATCCATTCAAAAATCGGTGCCGACATATTGTCCCATTTCGACCTCACACGCCTCGCAGGTATTGCGACAACCGCCCGATCACTCAACGTCGCTGTTTATTCGGTCAAATATGCAACCACAGCACCATCAACTTGGTGTCCGATTCCCCGCCATAACAAGCATTTCAGCATTACTGACCAAGACACAACACGACGTCCGACATCAACACGAGGGGACCGCCTGTTCATAGCGGTGCCCATCGCTTAGACCCAAAAAAGCTGAAGACAGCAAAATAAAACTTCGATCATATGATGGAGCTGGGTATTATTCGACCACAATCAGACAGTTATTCATCGTTTCTATTCATGGTACCGAGAAAGAACGATGACTGGCGACTGTGTGGGGACTACATGGCTCTGAACAATGACACCATTCCTGATCGATATCCGATTCCACACATCAGGACTTCGCGACGACTCTCGCTGGGAACATAATCTTCTAAAAATCGATTTGGTCTGAACCCATGATCAGATTCCCGTACTTCCGGAGAATATACCAAAAACACCGATTGTCACGCCATTTGGTCTTTTCGAATATATTCGTATGCCCTTCGGTCTTCGAAACGCTGCGCAGACATATCAACGTTTCATCGATCAAGTTATCCGAGGCCTGACGTTCTTTTACGCCTACCTTGACGACATTCTGGTAGCGAGCAAGTCTTCCGAGGAAAATCATCGACAATTGGAAGCGTTATTCGAGAAACTCGTAAAGTTGGCATTTCGATCAACGTTGACAAGTGCCAATTCAGTGTTCCATCCCTCGAATTACTGGGCCACAATGTCGATTCAAGTAGAATCCGACCATGTGCATCGAAAACGGGAGCAATTCAACATTTTCCCGACCAGGATCTGCGAAAAAGCTTCAAAAGTTTCTTGGGATGCTCCATTTTTCCGGGATGTGCGAAAATTACCACACCCTTGACAGCCTTGTTGCGCAACTCTGCAACGAAATGATCAGGCAACAACTGCTTTCCAGTTATTTGAGGAAGCACTAGCGAGAGCGACGCTTCTGGTGCATTCGTCACCTGACGCCCTGCTCAACATCGTCGAAGATTTTTCAGATACAGACATGGGAGCTGCACTTCAACAGACGTCTGAGGGAAGATGGCAACCTTTATCATTTCATTCGAAGAAACTATCACCGGGTGAGTCTCGATATAGCACTTTTGGCCGCGAGCTTCTTGCAATATATTCTGCTATTCGACATGTTCTACATTTCATCGACGGTAGTGAATTCCATTGTCACTGATCACAAGCCACTCTCTTATGCCCAAGAAGGGATCGTTTGTCTCTACGCAAAACACGACACCTATATATCATAGTCGAGTTCAGTGACAACATTCCTCACATCGATGGCGCTGACAACGTGTACCTACACGAGTTTTTACGGAATCTTATTAAATTTTTCGCAAAGGCTAC
>JASANE010019619.1:0-30861 GCA_030248225.1 Trileptium ribeirensis | reverse complement strand
CTCGGCCAACATTTATTCGAACACCAATAATCTTGTCCACAGTGTGCGGCGAGTTTCAGATTTATGGTAAGCCTCTCCCAACGTAAAACGAGATGGCAACTGGGTATAGTCAAAACCCGGCAACAGCATAGAGTGTACGGTATACCGGGGCATCATAAAAACCCTCTACAAAAGCGACAGAAACCGACTTCCCCCGCAGGGATACATACCGACGTTAAGCTCCGCCGTCACCCCACTTTGCGAACCCTGTATACTATAGCACAAAAACATGAAATTGTTACGTTTGTTTAACCTCGTGACCAACCTAAAAACAATTTTCGTCACGCTCCCTCGGCCCGCACCGCCGACAGCGCTTTTGTGATCAAACAGCAATTCGCTAAATAAATCATCGAAATAAAAGTTATCGTATATAACTATATAGTTAGATAATTATTGATCGTAGGGCCCACTGGGGTCTCGCTCGGCACCAAATCATATATTATATATAGTACGAAAAAATGTTTATTGTACCTTGTTCGACACCATAAAGGCACTTCTTATATTTTCTCATTTCGGGATAATTTATAACGGCAATCATATAATGTACAGTACTATTTTACCATTGCACTGTTATACATATTTTCAGGGTACTGTACAACAGCAGTCCTATTCGACACTCCACGTATAAGAGTACGCTATCGTGCCACGTTCACCATATCAATACATTTTTGCATTGTAAAGGCCACAAAACTACATATTTGACCCCTGACACTGTTTATGATTCCTATTCGTTGCGCCGCAAAATTGTGTTGGTAATGTAGCGTGAAATCCCACCAAAACGGTACCAATTTACAGTTATAATTATACGTTGCACCATTCTCCACCCCACTAACCATAATATTTGTCGTATATTATTGTGTTGTTTTTATTGCTATTAGGCTAGCCGATTTTGGGTTGTCGATTTATATAATTGTATCCTTGTGATGTATCAGTTTGAGGTACCATTGAACGGCAATTACCCCGTCTTGTTCTGAACGCAATAAAAATTTAAAATTGTGCTCTAAAACAGCGTTTTTGTAGGTTGGATACCGAGATGGCTACAGTTCTCGCCGACTCGACTTGAACGAGACCCACTCGGGACGGGCTACCCCACGGGAATCGCCCTGCCCCGCGTGGAGGACTGCAAAATCATTTCGATTTATCGTGTAGGCAAGACTACCGTCACGACCCAATTGAGGACCATATTCCGCCCCAAAACAACAGCAAATGAGAAATCGTTATAAGAGAAAAATCTAAATATCAAAAATTCCCAGTGTTCAATGTCAATTCATCTCCGTCACTGCAATAAGCCTAATACAGACAATTTTCTAATCGGCAAAAATTTGACATTTCGTAGGGGCTTTGGAACCTATTTGGGAAATTTGAAAATATTACGCAGTAAATTTTGAGATACGGTAAAACCAATCAAAATACCAATTAATGAAAAAGGAGCCCACGAGTATTAGTCACAAATATATATATGGTATTATCGGCAATCTACATTCAGGCTTTAATTTGAGCCCGGACGGTTCCGCTGTGCCCACTTTCAGATATTTATTCCATGTGAGATTTCAGGAATACGTGTAACCCCTTATTTTCCCTTGCGAACTAACCCGAATAATATATAAACCCCTCGCCCCCAGAAAAATGTAATTTAGGGAACGCTTCTCACATTTTTCAGAAAAATTTTGGAAAACAGTCGGACGAACCTCCCGCTCATTGTAGTTAGGATACAAACAAACGCGACACTCGCACCAAGACTTAATTTTACATGATTCCCAGCTTGAGTTAGGACTTAGAAATACAAAATCCTAGCTGACGCAGGGTTAAACAAACATTTTGGTTGTAAAATTTAGTAAAACTTTGCACTATTTGACCTGTCACGCAGTTTTTCCATTTTGGGTCTATTTAAAGTTTATTCTCAAAGATTTTTGTTCGATTTACGATTTGGACGAAGTTGTTCATTTATTTTTGCCGCTTTGTTAGTAGTTCGGAAATTTACCTTAGGGGACCAGAAACCGTAAGGCAGTAGTGCGGGAGGGCACGCTGAAAAACGATCTACCAAAAACCACGAGACACACATCTTAACGCCCCGTGAGACATCTCGCCTAGGTAGAAAATTTGGGGCTCTATCTCGGGTCCCACAAATTTGGGTCAAAGTTTATCCTGGGTCTCTCTCGAATATCCTAGTCATTCTACTCTTGCACACTAGTAAATGTTCAATCAAATCGGCAATCTATAAAACCCCACGACGGCAAGGGGGGTCGCCCTAACGGGTCTCGAAATATCCTCAACACGCTCCCCGACACCAGGAATTTAGCTGTAGCACAGTAAACTGCCCTCAACCGAATGCAAACCACCATTTTTCCAAAGGCCTCGCCGCCCCCAGCCGCGAGAAATCTTAATATTTTCAGTCCAGGGGGAAATTTCGCTCCAAGCCTTGTGCGCGCAACAAACATCCCTAAAAACTGATCAAATCAGTGTAGCGAAAAGCGGACGGCCCATATCTCCGCCCCTACTCTGCAAAAAGAACTTTTTAAAATGTAAACTAAAATTTATTCCAGGAGTACTAATTTTTATCAAATAATAAATGCGTGGCCCTTCCATCGCGACGGGACCGAAGCCGTGGCTCATTCAAAAATTGTGTCGACCCTGGGCGGATTTTGCTCTGCCCGGGTCCATAATTTTTGAATGAGCCACGGCTTTGCCGGGCTCAGTAACTTAAATGGAAGGCCTCACGGGCCTCTATTTATTTGATAAAAATTAGTAAAATTCCTGGAATAAATTTTAAGTTATTTACATTTGAAGTTTTGGGTAGGGGCGGACCACTATCGGGCCGTCGGGTTTGTAATTCCGACTTGATCACGTTGGGTTTTAGGATGGTGTCCGGTAGCGGACATTCCTACGAAGAAACGGCGCAAGTTTCAACAAAATTCCTGGAGAGAAACTAAAAATATTTTAGATTTACGTTTTCGCTGGGGGCAGGCAAGGCCGTCGGGTTTGGGATTCCGACGCGAAATCGATAAGTTTTGAAGTTGCATTCGTTGAGGGACATTACTGCCAAAGTTACAGCTAAATTCCTGGTGTAAATCCTAAGATATTTCAATTTTCAGATTTTGGTAGGGCGAGCCCCTTCAGGGTCGTGGGGTTTATGATTCCGATTCGATATTTGAACGTTTTCTAGTATCGAGTCAATAGCTCGGATCCTTCTCGAGACCCGGGTAAAATTTTAACCAAATTCCTGGGATAGTTCTCGAGATAGACCAAATTTTCTACCTAGGCGAGCTGTCTCACTCACGGGGCGTTAAATCAGTATGTCTGCCTGTGGTTTGATACAACTTTTCAGCGTGTGTACGATGCCTACAGCACTACTGCCTTATTAATAAAACTTGACTGGGTTCCTAAGGTAACTTGGTCCGACAATACTTCTGGACTCCTACTAACAAAGCAGCAAAAATGAATGGACAGACTTCCGTCCAAAGAAATCGTAAATCGAACAAAATCTTGAGAATAAACTTTGATAAATGCAAAATGAAACTTGCGTGACCATGGATAATTCGGAGTTCTTCTACTAAATTTTCAACCAAAATGTTTGTTTAACCTCGGTCAGCTCAGAGAATATATTTCTAAGTCCTAACTCGACTCAGGGAATCATGTAAAATTAAGTCTTGGTGCGAGTGTCGCGTTTGTTTGTATCCTAACTCAATGACCGAGGGAGGTTCAGTACGACTGTTTTCCAAAATTTTCCAAAAATTGGAATGTTTAAAACGGTTCCTGGGGTTCGGGGTACATTTTTCTGGGGCGAGGGGGTTATATATATTCGGGTTAGTCTCGGCAAGGGGAATCCAATGAGGGGTTACACGCCTGTTGGGGTATTATTCCTGAAATCTTCACATGAAGTGATATCTAAAAGTGGGCACAGCGGGACCGGTCCGGGCTCAAATTAAAGCCTCGGATGTAGGGATTGCGATGATACCATATATATATTTGTGACTAATACTCGTGGGCTTATTTCATTAATTGCATTTTTAATTGGTTACGTATATTCGAATTTACTCGTAAGTTAAATCTTCGAATTCCCATCGGTTCCGGAGCCGATAATTTCGATGTCAAATTTTCGTAAATTTTCATTTTGAAGTTTGTCTTATCTTATTAACTTATCCAGTGATAATGATAACATTGAACACTGGGAATTTTGATATTTCAGATTTTCTCTTATAGTTTTCAAGAAATTTTCTCATTTGCTGTTTGCTTTCGGGCGAGCGGCCAAACCTTTTTGTGGTCCTCATTCGTGAGGACGGTCGTGACGGGTATCGGTCGCGGCCAGTCTTTCCTACGATAAATCGAAATGAACTTTGCAGTCCTACCACGCGGGGCAGGCGATTCCCACTTATTGGGTTCGGTGGGGTCGTACCGTCCAATAATTCTTCGAGTCGAGTATGGCGAGAGCTCACCATACTCGTAATATCAACCTACAAAAACACTGCTTTACAAGCGCAAAAAATCCCTAGAATTTTCCTCAAAATCACGTTAAACAAGACGGGTAATTCCCGTTCAATGGTACCTCCAAACTGATACATCACAAGGATACAATTATATAAATGACAATGGAAAGTGGCTCCTTTATGGCCAATAAAACAACACAAATAATATACGACAAATATATGTTCATAATCAATGGTGCAACGTATCATTATAACTGTTAGAATGGTACAAACTCATGGCAGAATTCGGCGCTTTTACGGCCTCTACCAACACAATATACGGCACAAATAGAATGATCATAAACAGTATAATATCAGGGTAAATATAGGCGCTTTTGTGGCCTTTACAATGCAAAATTATAATATGAACATCACACAACGATAACATCTCTATATACATAAATATATTCGAATCGGACTGCCAGACTGTGTACGTATACCTGAAAATATGTATGAGCATCGATGGTAATTCCAATGGTATATACGTATATGATACGGTTATGATTATCCGAATAGAATACATAAGAAGTGCCTTTATGGCTATCAAACAAGGTGCAATAAAACGTTGGTACTATATATAGATATATACGCGATTTAAGTATACCAACGAGCCTCCATGGCCCTACGATCAATAATTATCTAACTATATAGTTATATACGATAACGTATTTCGATGATTCTTCATCCCTAAAATGTTAATAACGATATCCCTTTTGATCACGAAACACTGTCGGCGGTGCGGGCCGAGACATGACGAAAATCTTTAGTTCGTAGCGAGGTTAATGGACGTAACGATTCATGCTTTGTGCTATATATATATGGTTCGCAAATAGGGTGACGGCAGAGCTTTAACGTCGGTATGTATATACGGGGGAAGTCGGTTTATATATTCGCTTGCTCAGAGGGTTTATAGACTGGTTTTGATCCCGTATACGTACGTATTTCTATGCTGTTGCGGGTTTCGTACCCAGTTGGGTCATTCCCGTTGGGTGTTCTACGTTGGGAGACGTTACAATTAAATCTGAAAATGTTGGCCATTACACTGTGGACAAGATTATTGGTGTTCGATAAAATGTTGGCCATTACACTGTGGACAAGATTATTAGTGTTCGATAAAATGTTGGCCATTACACTGTGGACAAGATTATTTAGGTCTTCGACTAAATGTTGGCCATTACACTGTGGCCAAGATTATTGGGGTGTTTGTCAATGTTGGCCGTTGGAGTGTGGACAGGATTAATGCGGAATTTGTAAATGTTGGCCATTGGAGAGTGGCCAGGATTATTGTAAATGTTGGCCATTAGAGTGTGGCCAAGATTAAGGGTTTTCGATAAAAGGTTGCCATTAGGCAGTGGTCAAGATTAATCCACCTCGTAACGATCCGTATGGATCTGTTACATACGTAATGTGATCATTGGCAATGTACGTGGAATAGTAGATTTACGCGCGTATCATATGGCTTTATTTTTTAACTATTTAAAATAATGGAGCGTTTAATGTGTATTTTGTAAGAAAATCCGATAGGTAAGCTGTTGCATCATCTCAAAAATTTTTGTACCTTTAAAGCCTTGAAGCTTTTCGGTTTTATTTTTAATAAATGAATATAATATCTTAAAACTTCTTTTGAAGCAGTTTTCTGCAATTTTTACCGTTATTGTGTTTTTACTTCGATTCCACTCGAACGGCAACAGTGTGCGCAGACGAGCAGTAGAGTGTACAAAGACAGCCATGTTCAGAAATAAGTGCAAAATGATATATAAAAATTCCGATTAAACTTAATTTCGGCCATGTACCACATTTTGATCGATTTCTATTTGTGGCTATGACTGTTCATAGTTTGTACTGCATTGCATTAATACTTTTCCAACCAGGAATATGAAAAATATGGCGTGATAACATACAGTGTCAGTCAGCTATGACCGCCGCCCGCTTTATCTTCGCTAGCTGCTCGCTTTCTCGAAATGCGGCAGTCATTTGTGGCGATTATAGCACTAAAGCTACCTTTGCTGATATAATCAGAATGTAGTGGAGATTGCGTGTTGCAGGGGTGAAATCTTTTAAATCCCGTGTGTGTGTATCATTGGCCATAACTCGAGAACGCCTTAACCGATCTTGGGCTCATTCGAACCGGCGTAGTCGATTTACCGTGTAAATCCCGGGGGTTTTTTGATTTGGGGTCTGATTCCAGGGTCACGGGTCAAAATGTGGGTTTTTGGCCCCATTTTAGTACCCTTCATGGAAGGAAGATTATTTTTATCTTAACTATCGAATTTTTTCTCTGTATGGTTTTATTTCATAGTTTATGGGGTTTGAGGTACGGGGGTATGGCGCCCCAATGGTTCCTTGACCCAAAATTTGAAAATTTGTTCTGACGTCTTGGGTGATAAGTTTCACCTGGAGGTTTTCGGGCGTGGGAAACTCATTGCCGGTGCCGGCTTTGCTCTGCGCTCATAGTTCCATGGGTACGGGGGTATGACGCCCCATGGTTGGGGGTCAGAGGTCAAAATGAGGGTTTTTTAGTACCCTTCACAGAAGCAAGGTTATTTTTATCTTAACATTCGAATTTCTTTCTCCGGTTGGTTATATTTCATTGTAAAATGATAAATACCGATGCCTCTTTTTTGTTTTTATATTAAGGCTTCGGGTTTGGAGTTATGGGGTTTAAGGTATGGCACCCTCATGGTTCCTCGTCCCAAAATTAGAAAATTTGTTCTGACGTCCTGGGTGGCTGAAAAGTTTCACTTTGGGGTTTTCGGGCATGGAAAACGCATTGCCGGTGCTGGTTTTCCTCTACGACCCATAGATCCATGTGTACTGGGGTATGACGCCCGGTTGGTGGTCATAGGTCAAAATGATGGTTTTTAGTTCCCTTCACGGAAGCAAGGTTATTTTTATCTTGACATTCGAATTTCTTTCTCTGGTAGGTTTCATTTTATAGGAAAATGATAAATGCCGATGATTTTTTGTTTTCCGATTAAGGCTCCGGTTTTCGAGTTATGGCACCCTCATGGTTCCTCGTCCCAAAATTTGCAAATTTGTTATGACGTCCTGGGCGGCTGAAAAATCTCACTTGGGGGTTTTCGGGCATGGAAAACTCATTGCCGGTGTTGGTTTTGTTGTAACTTGTGCTGGTATTAGACGAATGCTATCTAGAGCTGATTTGATGTGCACGCAAAAGGCGTAGGTGTACCTATGCTTCACTACGTTCTGCAATCTCGATAGAGTTACTAGTATTTACGCATAAAAGACCATTTTATACAGATCTTGCAGGACCTTTAAAATTAAAAGAAATCGTTTAGGTTGACGGTTACGCAAAGAACCGCAATGTTCGTTACATCGCAGTTGGCTTTTCATTGTAACTTCGATTTGGGATGTCGCTACAAGCTTCGTGCAATAGTTGACAATTTTTAACAACGCCTGTAGCGAGCGTTGCGATTGATGTTACATGGCTAGTAATAACAATGTTTAAAATTGCACGCCGAGTGTAACCATAACGACGTTGCCACACGATGGTGTAATGAGGAAGAATTTTTTTGCACTGTAGCTGTAACAGAAACCCCAGTAGCTGCACAGTATTGTGACAACAGCTGGGAAAAGAAACATCATTATTGTTACATAAACACAGATAATTGAACGCTAGTGTAACGAACAGATAATGGAGACAGATGAACAAAATTGGGCCAATTGGCAAAAGGTGGGGGAAACTGCTAAAATCGTGAAAAATAGGCAAAATGCGAGGAGAAATTTTGATCACATGTCATCTTTTTGCTGAGTTCCTGGTGGGCTGGAAACTTTCACTTATGGGTTTTCGGGCGTGAGAAACTCATTGCCGGTGTTGGTTTTACTGTGTAACATATGGTTCCATGGGTACGGGGGTATGGCGCTCCCATTGTTCGACGTCAGAGGTCAAAATGAGGGTTTTTACCCCATTTTAGTACCCTTCACGGAAGCAAGGTTATTTTTATCTTAACTTTAAAATTTTTTTCTCTTGTTTGTTTTATTTTATAGTAAAATGATAAATGCCGATGCGCATTTTTTGTTTTACGATAATGTTACATGTTCGTATAAGAACATTTATATGTTTGTCTGGACAGAACTTAATAATAAAATAAAATAACATTTGTAACAATAATTTATATTAATATATCAATTAAGTAAATATAAATTTAATATTGAAATTACTAAGTTATTAATTAAAATTACATAAATTAGGATTAATTTTGAGAATGAAAGTCAGGAGATAATGAAGGTAATCTGGACGCTGACGGTTGGGCAATAACTATCTGGAGAATTATGGCAATTTGTCTCAAAAAGAGACGATTTTGTTGACTAAGTTTTGGGACCCCTGAAATGCTACGAAAATTTTGGGTTTTCCAGGCAAGCTCATTAAGCTTGAAGCTCTAATTAAACATTTTAATAACCAAAGGGATATCCTTTGGCTTGTTACCGCTACCGGTTTACAGTAGCCGTCTCAAAATAAAATTTTATTGGTTGAATTAAGAAAGGACCGGAACTGCGGTCTCGGTTAAGCCATCTCCGATTGGTCGGATATTGAAAAGACAGTCGGGGTTAAAGGTCCCGGCAAGATTTAGCCGTTCAGTCTTACTTCGGCAGCGAAGAGATCGCTCGAATTTACTGACCGGCACTCTGTCACTTAGTGGAGTTACACTTTCGTGTTCTTTTGCTTTATTGTTTGCGAATTTTCGTTTGGTTGGTCGCGCAAATGGTCGAAGGTTGGACGACGGAGGGATGGTATTTAAGTGTGGGTACGAGAATGGGAGCATGGAAGGGTCTTATACAAGCCATTGTTATAGTAAGAAAGTCAACTTTCTAAAGTTTCATTTCAGTAACCATGGCCCCTCCGCTGTTTGCCCATCCCATTCCGTCCATCGTGGAGGCCCTCCACAGCCAACTGTAGAAAATTTTGTTGTCCATCTGAAGTTATTCTGAATTAATTTTGCTTGGTCATGAGTTACTGCTCAAATAATCGCGACACTCGCGTAGAATAAGTTTACATGATTCTTTGAATCGAGTTAGAAGGTAGAGTCTCTACGTCTTGAAATCTTTACCATGGTATGATATACAGTACCCGTAAAAAATGACTGTCGCTGCACGCGACTCGCTTGAGACTCGCTCGAAATAAATTTGTTCTAAAAATAGAATTTTCTATTAATTTAAATTGTTGCGAAATCTCGAGCAAGCCACTCGCTCGAGACTCGCTGGAAATGCGACGGTCATTTTTGGCGAGTACTGTATCTATACAGATTATATACAGCTATGACAGAATAGCAACTGCTTGAAGCGCTGCATAGGGATTCTTATAAAACGTGGTTCGTCATCTTAAGAGGGTCCCAAGGCTTCGCAGCGATGACGAGCGACCCAACCCAAAAAATAAAATGATTCTCCTTGCTAAATAGAGTTCGGACATATATAGTACTAGGAACCAGTTAAGCAGATTAAGGATATAACCCGGCTGAGCTCGTGGAAATTGGGGATATCCCCAGAGTTGTCAAGCCTCAACCGCAGGGCTATTCATTTTCTATTTAGAACTAATTAAGTATAACAGCCAGTTTAGGAAACTACATATAGGGCGAACCGAATTACATTTTTTGACGACCCGTATATAGCGCTTCCGCACTGGGCCGCCAATAATTGCGGTAGTGCGAAGATCCTTTGCGAAGTTGGATATAAAATTTGTATGTAGTACACTCGTGAACATAGGGATCAATAGGGTCCTTAAGTTCTCAATGTTCGCCTAGGTTAAGTTATGATGACATAAAAGTATGTCCCGGCTAGCACCTTATTTCGAGCCCTAATAAGGAGGGCTGACGCGCAACATCTCAGCCAGCTGAAAAAATTTCCTTCGAAGATCAATGGATAATTAGAAAAATTTCGCTGGTTCTGAATTTGCGCTTAGAATATGCATGTCACATTATTAGAGTTATTTAGGTCAAAATGTGTTTAGGAACATTACTCTCATACTTGAATACTAATGACTCATAAACTAGTGACTAAGAGAATCATGTAGCGAGCTTGACACCTTTACAAATTTACTTTGACTTCGAGGACGATCTTGGTCTTCGAACCACTAAGTTACACCATAGTCGTGGTTAGTTTATCCTTACTTTCCTCATTTAGAATCATACTTAATCTCAACTTTTGCTTATTGCTAACGGCCGTAGCATGTTTTAATAGGTGACACCGCAACGACGCTGTCGCGATAGTAGGAACTCGACCCTAGCACCTAGATTGGAACTTCGTAAAAACAGGGAGAACTTAAATCATCCTTTCCTGAAGGTTTGTAATTTAGACTGTCCTGCGGAACAGCAAGAAAATTTAGGAAGAAAATAACTTCCTCTTTTAGCGGTACTCGATACCTTAGTCACTAGGATTCTTGCAGTAACCTGCGAGAACCCGTGTTTTTGTTAGAAACTCAAAAAACCTGTTCCGCCGAACCGAACCTAAGCTTAGGTCACCAGTGAGCCTCAAATTGTTCGAAACTTGCATTTTAGTAATTTTCCTTGGATCCGGCTCGATCTCCGCAAAATTTTACAAATTAACACAAATTTAGCAGATAAAAGTAAATATCAATTTCCCCGCGTTTGATAAGCTAGGCATTATGTATAAAACGCATGGTGATATGTCTTAGGTGATATTACTTTAGGAAATCTTTATAGGTTAGGAATTCGGTTCCAAATTGCTTTTATCGGGACCTATAAGCCACGAAATAGGACATTCTCAGTGCGCGCCTCGTTTCGCAGTGTTTCACGTGTGTACCCATTGAAACGGCCGTGTACAATGTATTTTTGAGCCACAATTTAGTCTGAAATCACTACTAGTGGACATCAAATACACGTTTTTCTTTCCATGTTCCTTCCGAATCGGTAACTGCATTTCGGTTTCGTGTCGATCATAGTGAACTTTTGCCATATTGGCACGCTTAGCCAGTCCCACTAGGTATACTAAATCCCGATGAACTGGCCATCGGATAAGTTTTTGAGAATGGTCGAATTAAAGATATCGATAAACCAAATTACCGTCTAAAAAATTTCCCTGGACGAGTACGTGTATATGTTTGTGTATGATAAATGAATCCCCATGAGCACCACATCCCGGCCCAAGAACAGTTAGGCTGTATTAGCTGAAAACACGTTTTGCATTGATGAATCCAGTACAACTCTTTAGGATCTTAGGATTTAAGAGTATTTGTAAGTAATTGAACCAGAAATGTACTCTCATGTCATGTCATTTGAATGAGTCGCGGTGTTAAGAAGTCGTACCGCGTCATTGTATTGTACCGTTATTCTTGTTGTATGATGTCATTACCTTTATCGCTGACGTATAATTATTGTATTATGTACTGCGTACATGTATACTTTGGTGCATTATTTCATTTAGCATAGAATAGGATAGGTGTAGTCGAGTTACATTTTAATCTTCGCGTTCCTGAAGCATTTCTCGACCTTAGGCCTTACCGTTTCGTATTTGTTAGCTGCCTTCAGCTTACTTGAAACGGTCAAATGTTTTTTTTTCACTGTCCGCGACTAGTTTTCCATTGGCGCCCGGCCAACTACACCGCGCGATCCATTTTCTGCCAGCTCTCCGAACTCCGCGTAGGGAGTTAAGATCAGCCGTCGTCAGAGTATTCGTTAGAATCTAGGAGATTATTCGAAGATACGGCTGTGTACGTTCAGTTAAGATTGCGAGGACCCAAGCTTTGCCCTGAACCATCCAGTTCAACCGAGTAAACTTTGTTCATGTATTGTGACCTTAATAGGTACTCATTGTGTTTTTGAGAATATATGCTCACATTATGAATTGTATAACCGTATTGCCTTATCTCTTTACCGAATGTGTATTCGATTATCTTATCAATAAATAATAACTGAAAACCCATTGTATTCTCGTGTTTGTTGATGCCCATTTGCACCGATATGTACTAAAGGGGTTTGAAATCGTTGCCCCAGTCCCCGACCTGCGTTCAGTCTTGACGTCGAGGAGGTCGCAAGTCTTAGCGTTGCTCGCCGATTCTTCAATGTGTAAATCCGATACGTGTGATGTCGATTTTCCCCAAGAATTCCTCACCACTAAAACAATCGCTTGCCAAGCAATTGTCAAACTTCAGTCAAGCAGCCACGATCCGACGTTAAACGTCAAGGGATTGTTGGACCCTAGTGGTAGCTACTGGCCATAAATAACTAATAATCGGTTGACACTTCCAGGTGGAACAAGAGTAAAGAATAGTGGTGTGGTTTCTTTGGCCTGTTAGCAGGTGTCGGATCCAACCTCCCTGGGAACGTATTAGCACGTAGACTACGTACGGAACCCATCCGGCATGATCAGAACACATCCTGTGAAACGCTCTTGCCGCTTACTAAGCTCCGTTGCTTGTTGGGACCGACCGAGAAAACTGAACCAATTAGGTCCGCCCTTGAGATTACAATAGCCGGGTTCGTATGGGCATTGCGTTTTCAAAGTGAGCAATGCAGACGCGAAACGGCGCTGCATTGCTATTTATTTATTGAATAGAATTTCAAAAAATTTTAGTACCAAAGAAGTCGATACAAATTTTTGTCATAAGTTTTGTTGAAATTGGTATTTTCTGAACCGCCTCGTCGAGCTGAGTGGAATGTCACTGTGATTTCCGCTGTATGTTTACAATCGACGAATTACGGGCTGTGCTGATTCTAGGAAAGGCCCCAGAGCCCTTGGCGTTCAATTAAAGGTCACATCTCCATCACTTTTGCTATTGAATAAAAAATTTATTCAAATTTCATTTTTCCGAACATGAGTATGATTTACACCGCCAGCTGAATAAATTTTCTCTTAGCGTCCTTAGAACATCCGTGGCTTCGATCGCTCTGTCTCAATTATTGAATACTATCGCGAAATCGCTGAACGAGCGTTTTGTGCTAGGATGGGCTTCGGTCCTTGAAGGCTGGCCTTCGGGCTGCTCTCGCCTCTGACTGTGACCGTATATCTTTATATGCGACTATGTTCCTGAGCGCAAATTCTTCTAATTTGAGCATTTTTGTGTTGCTATGTATATTATATTGTGTTGTGCTTTCCACTCCCCAAAAAATGTGGAGTATAACCATAGATCTACTGTTATTGTTGGGAAATATCAATTGGGATTATCATTTCTGGCATATTTTTTGACATTTTTGGTTTGTTTTTCGTCATTTGTAATCCACTATAGTTCGGCACATCTTTATAGTTGTGCTGTGTGGCACAACTGTAAAGATGTGCCGCACAACCCGACTGTAATTCTGTATTTGTGAAATGTCTATAAAAATGCTATCGAGGAGCTGCATTGTTATTTTACATTTCAGAACAGCGAACTAACCCTCTGTAGTACCCTCATGAAACAGCTTAGTGAGTGGACGGTTGATGGATTCCTGATATGTGCGCGCCGCTTCGTGATGCAGTACAAAGCATTGTACTGGCTTGCACGTATGCACGCGCGGAATCAGTTTCTGCAGGTAATGTTGTATGGATTCACGATGCAAGGTTAGAACTCTTGCGGCAGCAGTATTACTATTTTTAGCCATTGTGTCAGCTTTTATTTCTTCATATCGCACGTTATACATAGTTCGCAATGATTTGCGTGCATCAACTGCACACGTGTAAATATCGTCACTTCTATTCCACGCTGTATTGATTAAGTTATGTCGCAACCATCGCATGCAGTCTGGTCATTTCCATCGCATTCTTATTACGAAAACTGCACGGCTAGTGTAAATATGGTTGCAATGATTTCATGCTAGCTTTACATAATATGGTTGTGACCTTTGTTTGCTAAGTATATGGAATGCATTGGCCGTTCACACGTTATAATTTTTGCTCGTATGTTGATCGCAAAATGTGGCTGTCATTTGTAATAGATAAATATGACACATTACAGTGCTTTAAAACTTGAGCTCAGGTTTTTCAAGTTCTATTCCTTTTCCCTGATTATCTGAAGTAATATGATAGATAAGTTTGAACAGTGATCACACGTTCAAATTTCTTCGAAAATACTAAAAATGCTTTCAAATTTTGATCATTGATCGAAAATTGAGCTCATAATTTGATCAAAGCCTGGGTTAAAAATTCGAGCAAAAAGATTGAAGCATGAATGGACTTTAAGACAGTTCATCCAATTGAACGCCAGCGATAATGTAGTTTCAAGCATTTCTCATGCCAACCTGGTAGTAAAGTATGCTAGTAAGCTTATTTTAATTTACGGCCAACTATGTAGGTTTGTTTTCCAAAAACTTGAGTAGTTATTTGTTTCGTCATGTCAGTAGTAACAACGGTACAACAAAAACCTAGTATGGGTCGTGCGATGATAGCGGACTTTCATATGTTACGTCGGGATTTTCTATATGTACAGTATTGGATGTACACTAACCATTTCCAGCATCTGTTCCAGTGCCGTAGAAATTCAACAGATCTGTTAATAGAATGCCTACGGACATAACCATGTGTGAAGCTGCAGTGTCTTTCAATCTGGACCAACATTGTCCTGATTCGGCAATAATACAACGACCGGGCTACTCTACCCTTGCTATTAGTGCGCTACCAAACAAAAATTTAAGCGAAAAAGATTATATCTGTTTAGCATTAACCGAAAATTCTTGAAACAAGTGTTTGTCACCTTAATGCTCAATAAATGGTATAGCCAAAACTAATCAAATAAACGTCAACATAATTGAATTTGAGTGGACTGAGCGAGCGAAGCGAGTGGAACGAGAATTTTCAATTTTGGCTCTGGATTTTGATGCAACATAGCTTATTCGAACCGCAATGGTCGATTTAAGTGTAGTGACGGAGCCCGATTTTTGAATTTTTTCCCGTGGGAAAAGTTATGGAGCAAAATGACGTCATTTTGGCACATTTTCGGGCAACCCTCCAGTTATTGCGAATTTTCTCAATAAGTAAAAGAGATATCCGCAAACTAATAGGCCTATTCCATGTAGCTTTACCAGGGCTTTCGAATGATATAATAACAAATTTTTCAACTACTTTCCAATCTGGAGTCTATAAGCTTATAGTTGGCGCCAAATTTCATGTTTGGTGAAAAGTCGGGAAATGTACCTAAATGTGTGTTTATTGTTGGTTTTACTGTCGGATATGGGGTTTTCTGGGCAGATAAACTCATTCCAAGTGTTAAAAATATTGTTGGGCAAATATTTTTTACATTTGGTTCATACTTGGCATAAAAAATAGGTTTTCGAAATTTTTGGCGAGAAGTCGTGGGAAAAGCACCTGAATGTGTGTTCATTGTTGGTTTTACTGTCGGATATGGGGTTTTCTGGGCAGATAAACTCATTCCAAGTGTTAAAAATATTGTTGGGCAAATATTTTTTACACTTCTGGTTCATACTTGGCATAAAAAAATAACGTTTTCGAAATTTTTGGTGAGAAATCGTGGGAAAAGCACCTGAATCTGTATTTATTGTTGGTTTTAGTGTCAGATATGGGGTTTTCTGGGCCGACAAGCTCATTTCGAGCGTCAAAAATATTGTGTGGCAAATATTTTTCACACTTCTGCCTCGGGGGATTGTTCTCACCACTCGAATTCTGGCTCGCAAGCGAGCTACACTAGTATTTTAGAAAATGTATACCATTTATAACAAATTACAATATATTGCTTGTAACGTAAAAAGTCAGTTATACTGTGCCTTCTCGGAGACAAGCCACGAACCCCTTGATTGTCAGGCTTCCCAAGAAAACACTATATATTGCTGTAGCTCTAATGAAGGTATAATATGAGATTTTGTTGACCTAAGTAGCCAGTAAGTAGGTTTGCTTGGGTGACTTTGATATCATTCGATAGATCTCGTGTAAAGTAGTCAAATGATGCCTATTACTACCTGATGCGGTAACCGGTCCCTGAGATACCGGTAAACCGGCGATTTCCGAAATAAGTTATGATGGTAATAAGTCAAAGGTCTGGTGGTGGTGCTAATTTTGGCTCGTGGAAAGGAGTCGAATGGCGGCTATTACTACCTGATGCTGTAACCGGTCCCTGAGATACCGGTAAACCGCGATTTCCGAAATAAGTTATTCGATTTTGCTTTTTTCTCTTTTTTCATGCAGCGAGTCAAAGATATTCTCTGATGGTGCTAATTTTGGCACCAATCAACGTGTATTGATGTAGTAATAATGGGAAAACTTGACAAATCTTAGATATCTTCGCTCTGTCTGGAGTAATATCCAAAAACCGGTCAAATTTGCACCGTTTTATTTTGACTGTAGGATTGGTAGTAGTAGTAGCACATTATGAATTGTGTATACAGATACTCCAATATCGACTGAGTTGAAATGAATAATTCTATTGTGGTCAAACATCATCTTCCATAAAGCTGATTTGTCTGTTTTCTATTAGTACCAGGGAATTCTCGCTATGTTGCATTTCAAAATATCATATGAGAAATTTCAAACTCAAGTAACGTGGGCTGTCTAACAGTATAAAATGAAGTAAAATCTGATTAAATTAAAACAGACCAGGTAGACTCGAAATATTATGCCTTAAAATAAAAACAATAATGCTAGAGAGTAATGCAGTTATTTATTTTTATGCATTTCAGGATAAACAGAAAGCAAAGCAAATTATGCTTGGGCCTTTTCCTCATAACCTGCGGTACGCCGGATCTGGATTGTTCCAAGATAGAAAACAAACAAATATGTTCCAGGTTGTGTATTTTGTTTGGTTGTGGGAAATATTTTTGTATTTATCGCAAACTTAGCTCTGGCTTGCGGTTGTTGTATCCCAAAGTATTAAAACGCACTAAATATTAGTTCAGGATTCCACGAAATGTCGGTTATGTGGTTCTGTGATTAGAGCAAAGGCGCGCAAATCTTGAGGCAGTGGATATGGACTCAGTTGTGTTGACATTTTATGATGTAAAGGTCCATGCTAACTTCAAAATTAATAATTTCAATTTCACATGATTAGTAATTTGCAACATGCATATTTGACACCTAGTGATTGTATTGCCAGCGACGTCATAGTATATTGCAGGACATGAGATTTCGAGTAGGTTTTTATGCGAAACGCAAAATAGTTCCTCGTCTGCAGGAAATTATTATTATGGAAGTTATTATGGAGATGTCTTGTTTGTGTAGATGAGATAGGCAAATTGAATTCATTGTGTATCACGTTACATTATGAATAACATAATGGAACTCGGTCTGCCTTGGTGGACTTAGAGTAACCAGTCATTATTGAGTTCAAGGTCTTCAGTTACAAAGTTTTGTGGATTCATGTAGCTTTGCCTTCTGTGTCTAACGGTCTATTCCAAGTTAATCACCTTATGCCGAAAGTACCTAAACTCATTAATAGATGTCCACTACCTGATAGATCTTTTATTAAATCAAATTGGGTTGTTCTGTTACTACACTGCTCAAATGTCACACATTGCTGCAATCAACAGTCTGCATTCATTGACTTTGAGGCAGCTTTTGACAGCGTCAACAGGAATTGTATGATGTCATTCTCTCTGATGGTGTGGCGTCCAAATTGGTTCGTGTGATAATGATGTAGGAGGCGACTTTAAGCTGTGTACGCGTAAAAGCGAATTTTTCAGATTCGTTTGTCATTCTGTCCGGAGCTCGCTAAGGCTCCGTCTTAGCGCCATCATTATTCAACTATTGCATTGCCTGCGTCTCTTTCTCTGTTTTATTGCCTGGTGATGGCGTAATCTTCTCTCATCGGCAATCCGTTTACCAACGCTGCGTATGCTGGCCACATGGCTATAACATGAAACTGTCCAGAAAAGACGCAACACATATTGCACGACTATGCTAGTCTAGCATCTATGTCGTACTACAAATTAGTAGATCGAAGACAAAAGCAATGCAGTATTGCTGCCAAAATGCAATCGATGTACACCTGAGAAGAAACCGTTCTAAGCCGTAGCCGGATTGTGCTATTTAGGCCTCATCATATCACCTACAGGTGGGAGTAGCGCTGAAGCCGAACACAGAAACATAAATGTTCGAGGCGCCTTCATATCTCTAAACAGGCAATGGTGAAGGTCTCCATGTGGTACCAACCGTATTTGTCATTTGTTTTAAGTATTTTTGCATTCAACCCGCAGAAATTTTAGTTGGCGGTAAGATTTACAGTACGCGCCAAAAATGAGCGCCGCATTACGAGCGAGCGAGTTCAAGCTAGTCCCGAGCGAGCCGCTTACTCGAGACTTCTAAACTAAATGAATAATACATTCTATTTTTGGAACAAATTTATTTTGAGCGAGTCTCGAGATAGCGACAGTAATTTTTGGTGAATACTCAGCATATGAGAAAATTAGTTGGATTTTTAAGTTTTTGTGACCAAATTTAAATTAATGCTGGAATTTCCACCAAAAGTGCTCAAAAAATCTCAGTCATATATCAAAGTGAAGATCTGCGATGCTTTCATAAGGCCGATACTGTTATCCGGCTCTGACACGTGGATTTAGTCATCTGAAGATATGCATCTGGTTGATGTCTTCGAAGACTTGTGTCGCTGGCGGATTCTCGGGGTCACAAAATTCGATCATATTCGATAACTTATGAACCTTGTGTGGCCACAACATTGGAGCGGCAGAGGAGATGAAAACTCGTCGACTTTGATTTCTTGGTCATGGCCTCACGGCGTTTTCTGACACGATTCACAAAATCTTGTGCACGTTATGGCGCTCGAAGTCGGGAAGGGGTCGAGTGATACACACACAAGACATATAAAAACACACATAGATACATACACATATGCAATACACGCATAGATATACATAGAGAAATACACGCAGGTACAACTTACGGAGACAGACACAGCAGTACAACTTAGGTAGAAAATACAATCATGTACATCAAGACACACATGACAGACATACACATAGATATACACAGACACAACGTGGAAACACAGAGACATTCAGACGGAAAAATATACATGCTCATTGAGATAGACATATAAACCATAGGTGTTATTTGGCGGGTTACCGATCTTTTAGGGTCGGACTCCCGCCACGAGCCAAAAGCGCACAGAACATTTTAGTAAATAGCGGAAAAAACAGGGTGAAAATTGGCAAGAATTATGGTAAAATTGGCTAAAAATATAGGGGAAATTCGGAAAATATTTATCGTAAATTGGGGAATATTTTGGCAAATTGGGAAAATTTTTGAGTTCCTAAAAATTTCAAAAATTTACGCCCTCCAGACCATCTACCCCTGTCCTAAGCTGACGGACTTTCGACACCTATGAGATAAGCGGAGACATACACGGAGAAATACACAAATGTATACACTGAGACACGACACGTCTAGAGATGTGGACACACACTGACTTACAAAGTATATCAGTGCAACAAAATAATAAGGATGTATGTCCTTTCTCCAACATTCGAAAAGGGGTGTAAGTGTGACAATTGAAATCAACAGAGCAAAAAATCCCCCAACTTGAGATGTAGCAAAACAGAGTTGGACTAGAATGGGAAAATTCAGTACCTGTATCAAATATATAATTGCCGTCGGCGATCGAACATACAGTACTCGCCAAAAACAATACTGTCGCTTGAGACTCGTTCAAAATAATTTTGTTCAAAAAATAGGATTTATTAATAGTTTCAATATTTGCCAACTCTCGAGCGAGCCACTCGTTCGCTCGAAATGTGACGGTCATTTCTGGTGCGTACTGTACGCCATGAACACTATAATTTTCAATTTTCTTGAATTTGACACTGGACATATATTCTTTTTGCACTTTATAGCAAAATATCTCGCACAACACAAGAACAGCGTCATTTAGCAAGTATAAAACTACAAAAGCTTTAGTTTAAGATATCCATAAACCATTGTGATTCTTTTGACAACTGCTTGTACTCCCTGAGTTCGCTAATGTACAATTATTGTTTTGAACAAGACAAGAATAGAATCGTTCTGCAAGTACAAAAACATTAGTTTCATAAAATGGTAGCCGTGGTGATTCGTAAGCACAGTTTTACTAACTGAGTTCGCCATGCTATGCTGTCCCAAGGCAATGCTAGTACAAAGAAATTTAATGTAAATATCTTTCCTAATACGCCTCAGCTAACCAGTGTCGCTCTACTAGTAGCGTTGGTCATGTTGAGAAGCATCATAGTGAAGTCTGAATCCACTATTTGTCCAAATTTAGCGCGTTCTAAAGCTCCGATAACGTCGAATCTCCCTTCGAAATAGTAATAATCCGCCTAGTGTTCGATTGCGAAGGTATACCGTCTAGCGGCTTTTTTTAATATAGCGAATATCGAATTATCGAACTGAATTACAGTCTGTAGTTGCAGAAACAATTGTCGCCAAAAAACCATACAGAGATATATCCCTGACCAGACCATTGTGGTGGTCGCAGGATCAGAAACAATGCCAAGCTGTTTATTATTAGTAGTATAGGGGGAGCAGTACAATCCCAGGAGCGTGGAGCGAGGATTGAGGATTTGCTCTTGAAGTGGCGTTTTACCAGTATGGTGTAATTAGCGTCAGTATTGAAGCGTGTTGTGTATGTGCCTATTAGTGTGTGCATCGAAGTGCGTCCGTGCGTGTTGTATATTTGTAGGATCGAGGATTGGTGGAGTTGGCCTTGAACATATGCATCCGTAACCTTGAAACGCAAACTAACACTGGTATAGTGGATATTTCTAGTAGACCATCAGTATAAGGACAATGCCGAACACGTCATATGTTACTTGCGTGATATTAAACACCCGCGATGCCCAAACGGCTTACAATGTCAAGACTAGTGACAGGTTATCAATGATATAACGGGTATCTAATATCTCGCAATTTTGCACTTTTTCTATTCGCTCAGGTCATATGGAAGACTGATCAGTATAATTTAATGAATAGTGAGCTTGTAATAACTAATAAACCCTCCACCAAGAAACAAATCATTCAGTTATATGCACATCAAGTGATCACTTTATATATATATGTATGTCTATACCATCCCTACAAGCCTTTTCCCCGCACGTTTGTTAAAATTTCTAACACCTAGTGGGTCATACAACATTTTAAAAACTTTCCACGACAATTTTTTCAGTTTACAACTTTTTTATAAACAAAAATTACCACATCTCTGTGTTTTAACTAGTTAATCCTTTTACTATCTACATATTTATCTCGTCCTTTTCGCATTAAGTACACTGAAATCACTAAACTTTTCGAACCCTTCAGTCATACAACAATATCATTATGCAGGTACAATATTAAATCAAAATTGGTTTCGTGCTAATACCATCACCTTGAATAATTCTCTTCGGATAAAAGTACGTTAGACTGTCTTGCTTTTGTTCGTATTGTAATAGTTCGGTACCTTTAATTCTGAAACCATAATTAGTCTCTGCAGCCTTCTCTTTGCTACATAGTACACTCTCAAACATGTCTTTATCTACATTGTTAGTAATCTTTGAAAGTTCTTTAGTCGACACTTTAGTTCCTCCGTCGTCCTGCCACCCGAGAAAAATCTTCGAATTAAGGGCAATCATTCCCTCACCCTTCCATTCCAATTTAAAAAGGCCCGGCGTTCTTTGCGAATACTGGTCGATGGCAAAATAGGATGGCATCTGTGACGTAAAGCGATGGCGAATGGACGAATCGGAAATCATGGATGGTAGATCTTCGTTGGCAACCGCAAAGTAGAAGTTGTCGGTATCCATATGGATTAGCTGGAAATTCTCCTTCCCTAAGTTTCGTAGTAGGAAAAGGTACAACTCCAACATCCGCAGCTTTGCATACTGGTAGACGAAAAATGGAATTATATTCGGCAGATCCATGATAACCTATAAATAACACAGAGAATTAGCAAAACAACATAACGAATTTGAAAAGCCTAACCTGCATTATAAATTAAACACATACAATAACAATATCTTGCATTAAAAACATTGAATAACACTCTAAATAAGCTTACTGATATCCTTCAAAATTTGCTGGCAAACCAATAGAACCATCATTAACAATCACTATAAACAAACTTCTTTCAGCTACACAATCAACATTAAAAATAATTAGTATTAATATACGCACGCATTTCGCCCTCCAATATTTCTGGCGTTTTATTATTTTCTTTCAACCAGTTTCGCACCCTAAACATTTGAAAATACTTCATAAAACTTTCCATAAATGCATTCAATATAATATCTTCATTAATACATAATTTGATACTTACACTACTCCGCTATAAGAATTACTAACTAACCTTCTCTTTATTCATGTGCACTTGGTAGATGCCCTCGCTTATCTCATCCATCTTTTTGAACAGCCCGCCTCGTACCATTGACCTTGCTTCGCCCGCTGTTTTAAAGCTGACGTCTTCGAATCTTGTTTTGACTATCGCCAAGCGACCGTAGCAACCATTGTCGAAAAGTTTGAGCATCTCGCCAAGTATTTTCTTGGACTCGTCCATGTCAGCCTCCCGCCGCCCATTTGCTACTTCCTCACTGAGATGTTCGAAAGCCTCTGCTCGTTGATATTCTATGAATTTGGTGTATTCGCGTTATTTGTAGACCGCATTTCGTTAAGTAAAATTTTAGAAGCGGTGTCGCTAGAAGTATCTTCGCGCCATAATATGATTCGATAAGGGCTCGTCTCGGCGACTTCATAATTCTATGCTCCGCGTAGGCCCTCATTTCCGGTCCAATATCGTCTATGCTTATCTCAGTGTTCTTAAACACCGGAGGCATCTCTTCCCAAAACTCCCTAGCTCTTTTGTTCCAGTACGGAACTTGAATGTCCACTTCTGATATGCCAAACGCCCTATCTTCCCGAACGAATTGCTGCCACTATCTCTTTTGCCATAACTACGTCTTTATCGAAGCAACTGTTACCATTAAGCTTCTTCCATTCGCTCCACTCGGTCTCATTTATCTTATCCGAAATATATTCGTCGAATCTGCATTCTTTCTCCCAGATAAATTCACATTCCATCGCTTCGAAGAATTCGTGTTTCCTCTTAGTGTCGCCTTGACGCTTATAGTAATCTTCGTCTCTCTTGTTTAAGCTTACACACCAACAGCCATGCCAGTAGCAGCCATCGAATTCAATAACAATATCTTTTTCGTTTCCATACTTTCCACTTGGAACATAACCATCAACGTAATACCTGCTAATGCCATTTTTAAATGCTTTCTGGCCGCCGTTGAACCGTTGCTGTATTACCACTTCTTCTCTGCCAAAGCGAGAGCACAATTCTCTCCGCACGTACTCAAGATACATGAGCTCCTTAACGCAATGAGTGTAGCTCTGCACACGTTTCATCCGCATATTACCATTTCTTGATACAGCTTCATCGAATTCTTGTCGTGTTCCCCCATTCACGGCCCCCTCCTCTCCGGCTTCACGAAACTCTGGAAGCCATACCGAAAATACACCCGTTGGCATTTCCTGACACAGCGACCATAGATACAATCCGTTAGCGTCGTAGCCCAATATTTTGGATACTGGCTTATCACCTCGAATTCGTGTCTTTCCGGCTTCATGATAGTGATGAAATACTATGGATGGACCACCTACAATATTTTCTTTAATTAAGTCATGTATATCTTTCGATTTCTCATTGAATAGCGTAAACAATCCACCTTTCGGTAACCGCTGAAACATACGTAACATAGCAAAACCGGGTAGACTGATAGCCTACTTAAACATATCAACACCTCACGATTCGAAGTGATCAAACATCTTCTGTACGGCTTAAAGGAACGGCGCCACGTCTAAGTTGTTGTACCACTCCAGCATGTCTCTCATAGTTCTGAAACCTTGTTGCTTCCACACAGTTTGAACATATTCATAATCCTCTTCGCTAAGTTGTTTCTGACGTAGTCTCCGGGTGTTTTGGAGGGTTGAGACCAGCTTGTTCATGTAGGGAAAACATGAAAGGGAAAGTTAGTTAAAAAAAAGAAGAAAAGAGAAAAAAAAAATTTGTGAGAAAAGATTGTTATTGGAAAGATATACGATCTCCGTTTGATGTGTTGCGAAAAATTAAAGAATACGCAAAAATTTTGTTTGTGGTGCGCGAAAATGGAATAGATGGTAGGCTCGCAAAAAATTCGGTAATCTTCCTCTGAATTTCGCGAACACAAATTCCGGATACACCAGAGCTTTGTGTTCGTGAGTTGGGTTGTTTAAAAAATTCTGTTTAAAAAGGGATTTTGGGGGCGTGATTTTTCTCGCATTAGTTCGAGCTATGCCACTGACCGGAACCACTCATAAGGCCATACACCTTTCTGTTGCGGTACGTTAAATGAATGTAGGAATTTGTCGTAACTCGTCCCTGGAACTAGATAGTTTGTGATATCTAAAAATATCATTGTCGGTGGATATACTCATAAAAGAGTTGTTTTTTCGCTATAGAATTGCCCAGCTTAGCTCCACGATGAATTAAGTGTGGCACGTAATACTGTTTTATTAGATTAAGATCAAACTTTCCACTCTTGAAGCCCAGCACCACCAGCTGCTTTAACCAAGGTTCAAAACGCCGCAACAACACTGTCCATTTCCAGATCTCGTAAGCATGGCCCTTTGCTTTCTGTAAGGCGTCCTCGTTGCCGTCTCTTTTACACTTCTTCAACCATTTCTCACATTCTTTATTTTCCGCACTTTTTTCTTTCAAATTGCTATAAACGTCATTATATTTTTCTTCCATAATGTTGAAAGCACATTCGGAAATTTCGCATAAATAGGCATCCATTTCTGAAACTATGTCTTGTGATTCACCAATGAAGCATCGCGGTTGCATGTAACCCAGCACATTACTACACACGGAAGACACTAGCTGGAATAAGCCGTTTGGTATAAACCAGTTTTCTTTCACTGCCGGGCACGTGTTCACTTCCTTCAAACCTGACTTCGAAATCAAATGTTGCTCGGAATCTGTAGAAATCATCGTCTATCTGGTATCCCTCCTCTCGTACTTCGTTATGTATAGTTTTCGGAAGACCAAAACTGCCGCCTTTGTAGGTGTACTTCGTCCCCACCTCACCACATATCTTAACATGCCGCTTGTAGTTACCAATGCGATCCCAAAGTTTATTGCAATTAAGACACCGCCACGATTTTGTATATCTCTCTAGGTCGCTTATATAGGAAAAATGATCGTCGAAAAGGTTCACATTGATTGTTTCATTATACATTCCCCCAGATTTGTGTATAAGTGTTGCTGACGGCTGCTTTGGTATATCCGATATTTGCTCAGTCACTTTCGAAATATTTTCATCCATTTCCGTTGTTTCTACAAAACCACTTTCTTCCGTGATCTCCTCCTCAGCCATATCGTCAATAAAGTCAATACGCACTTCTTGTTCCTCCTCATCATCGCTCGCTAGCTCATCGTCGCTGTTGTAATCGTTTGCGTGTATTTTGTGAGGATCGAAATCTGGTTCCTTAACATGTCGCATTGCTTTTTGAAGAATAGATTCCTCGTGCTGATTAAGTTCATACACGACAATATTTATTTTAAACATGTCTTCTAAATAGTAGAGATCATCCGTGTTGTTAACGCCGGAAATGTTTCTGTACTGGTGCACCACTTCTTGCATAGCTCTTGGACCCGCTGTTCGAAACTCTCGTGCTGCTCAATTCGGTAGCCTTCATGAAGGGCTAGACACCTGAAGAAGCATAAATTGTCATTATACGCTCTGCCATATTTGTCCTTACATAACCCCATTATACTCTTGTTATTTGTTATGTAGTCTGGTAGATTTATTGGGTGAACAACTAGAGTATGAGGAATTATTTTATTAATTATAATTGTCATGTTTGTCACTCGATGTACCACGAATTTAGTATTTGGCCGCTGCTGACGTGCCCACTCCATTATCTCGCCTTTATTAATTTCTTCCAAAAACTCCCGAAGTCCTCCCGTTTGCTACCAGTTTTTGCCTGTTGAAGCAGCGGGTGTTATTGCTGCTATAGAAATAACTCTCCTCGTTTGTTGTGATGTTGCGTAGAAAGAAGCCGAAGTTGACGTTCCACTTGGCCTTCCATTTCTGCACTTCATACACGCTGGATAAGCATTCGTTTATGTAGCTCGGTGATAGATTAGCGAGGCGAAAGTTGAAGCGATCCTGAACTGTCCTGTTGCGGTGATAGTGTGCCCGTATCTGATACCAATTGTCACGCATGAGCACATTCTCGCCCGTGTACAGAACACTGTCTTTTTTCGGTAGCTTAATTGCGTCGATGAACGTTTGTCGCGCTATACGTGGAAACAGCCTCCAACGCCTCCGGTGGTTCTGATGCTTTCCGCTTCATTGCTGCTTGCTTTTGATGGACATTCTGTATGTGGCGATATAAATTTGACGCCTTGGAAAATTTCTTCTCGCACATGGGACACTGGTTGTCTGGATTTGCTGATGTAGGTTGATTGTCCTGGTGAGCGCTTTGTATGTGACGATCCAAGTTGTCTGTACGAGTAAACGCCACTTCGCATATGGGACATAGTAGAGTCGCGTTGTTGCTGTGAATCGTCCGCATATGGGGCATTAGGTTGCTTTTATTCGTAAAGTTCTTGTGACAGTGTTCGCAATACATTTTCTGGAAATAATACGTTCGATCACTAAACATATAATAACCACACATTTTATTGTATAACTAACTTCTTAATATTTAACTGAACCATTCTCTGAATCACAAAACCAGTATATTGTTCAATAAAACAGCTTTACCATGCACGTACCGGCTCTTGGTTAAACTTTAGAGTACTAATAGAATCAAAACTTATATACGTAAGTAATCCTTTTCATATTACATGGCAGGCGTTAAAACTTGATCGCTAAATTTAGCGAGATAATCCCACCAGTAACAACATGTTCAACCAACTCAGATTGTTCTATATCAAACCTCTAATATGCTTACTACAGGAATGCATAAGCCATAGCCTATTCAGCTCCTAACCTCGGTACTAATTCAACCACTAATGCTTAATATTCGATAGCACCAAATCCATAAGCCATAGCCTATTCAGCTCCTAACCTGGGTACTAATTCAACCACTAATGCTTAATATTCGATAGCACCAAAAATATAACTTACCTTTATCAAATAACACCACCAATTTGCGTAATAAATTCAAAACAAAATAAACACTCCTTTTTACAAATAAAACCATACGCTCAAACACTGCTTGTTAATAAATGAAACACTACTTCAGACACAGCTTGCTGATAAATGAAAACAGATACTACCAGACACCGCTATGTAATAATAAAAAACACTATTGCCTGCGGCCGATGACTCATCATCTTTAAACTCCCGCCTTTATTGGGAAATATGATTAATGACCTTGAACAAGTTTAAATTTAAAATACGCTCCCCAGGGAGTTATTTCTCATCATTTTAAAATGACGTCATGATTGCGAAATAGAATTTGTCCTCGAACAAGTTTAAACACGTTTAACAAGCGCGTATTCCCAAGAGACATATATAAATGTTTAGTTTTAAAAAAGTATTATTCAGTTTTAGTTTAACACTCGTACACGTTGCGGTTATTTTGTCACCATCTTTTAACACCGATAGTGTTTAATTTACGTTATGGATGGTCGTGTTTCTTCTAACTTCTTTCGGTCTACGCTTAAACAGGCTCAATCGCCCGAGTGGTGGAATTCCAGGCAAAGTCGAATTACGTCGTCTAACTTTGGTCAGGTGTTCAGTGCTAGGTTAGATACGGTACTGGCAAAGATCTCCATGGACGTTCAAAACCCCTACCGTGACAGTTATGTACCAACAGCGTCTCTGGTGGGGCTGAGTGAAGAGGAGAATGCTAAGAACGCTTACATAACTTAGAAAAATATTTGTGGTAGATCAGTGACTGTTCACAAAAGTGGTTTGTGTGTTACCGCTAATGCCCCTTATCTAGGTACTACCCCTGATGGAATAATAACCGCCCCAGATTGGAGTGAGCCTAGAGTTTTGGAGATTAAGTGCCTCTACGATACTCACGCGCAGCCCAGGACCATATCACAGATAGCCAAAGACCGGGCTTCTAGCTTCTATTGTCTTGTTACTTTCCTCACTGGGGAGTTTAAGCTTAAGACCAGGCATAGATACTATTACCAGGTATTACGAGAACTAGCTATAACGGGACTCACCATGGCTGATTTTGTAATATACGCCCCAACGACTAAGGAGGTTAAGGTTATTACGATACCCTTCAATCACGCAGCTTGGGAACCGCTAGCCCAGAAGTTACAGCATTTCAATAATCGTTTGCTAAAATTTGAGGGAGCTACAGGGGATAGCTTTACACATATGGAGCACCTAATATCACAGAAGGAGCCTATGGATATTGATTAAGGATTATTACTTACCTTGTTACTGTTATTGTCTTCGTTGTTCATCCTTGACTCGACTTGTATCTGAAAGTATTTAGATTACTACTTAAATCGAATAAAATTACTATGAATCGTCTATTACTAAAATCTGACTACTTAATGGTATGTGAAGAGCTATGGAGAACCGTGAGACATAATTGCGAAGGGTACCGCTCTGGATTGACGGACGAACCCTGGGCTCCTGGCGGAAAACAGGGTTGTCAATATCCCATTGAATTTTATGGTGACATATACATCGACATGGTGCTACAGGAACTAGGTTTGTACACTGCCGATAGAGAGCAGACTATTCTCCAGCTGGGTGTTTACTATGATCATTTCTACCAAGACGAAAAACGTTACTCCATAGCCACCATTGACGATGTAGAACACGAAATGCTAAAGGATATCGACATAAGCCACATGACACCTAAACGCAAAGCCACTCCCAGCGATTACGTAACTATAATCACCGCCATGGCTGGTGCTAAACGAAACGATCATGACTTTATGAAATACCTACCACATGTGTTTAACAATCTACGACTGATTCCGTCAAGTACCGATACTTTTGAACGTGATGTTTATGTTTTATTTACTTATGGTAATCTATTTTGATGTTATTAAAAAGTCTCGTGTTATTTGTGACATCTTAATCATGGAAACAAAACAGCTTATCACAAAATTATTTCTACCCAATCCAGCTGGGTGCAAAAAGTCCTTGTGGTGATATTCATAGTCATAATTGCAATAGAAACCGGTTGTCTCATAACTAAACAATCTCACTTACCTTTAGCAACAGTCACTATAAGTAATTCATCCACATATGATATACGGTGGATAGCTAAGAACCGAGATAATGTAGACTTTTCAGTTACGCTAAATCAACCCAAAGACCGGAGTGATAGACTTCTATATCTTTACCAAGTTTGGGAGTCTATATTCGCTATTATTTCTCTACCACATAACCAGGTCCGTGTACTAATCCACGCTGATAACTACTACCATGAGTATAGGACAGTTAACTGCAACCTCGCACCATTTACGCTGAGCAAACTATTTCTCTTTAACCTAGAGCAGGTACTGGAAAGGAGCGTTATCCGTGTTAATATCGTTGTTTTAGAATCTGCATATTAATGTCTCTGCCACTAATACATTTCCGACATATATAGGGCGCATTATATGCATAATTCCTCTAAATCAAGGTTCACCGTGTCTAAGAAAACATTGCGGAAACTAATCTATCAAACTTACCTGAACTATGACGATATATATCAGCAGTCGGAAGATAAATACGTTATGACTAAAGACGTTGGTTTTGATATTGGATTTGTAGCAGTCACCGGTAAACGATCACGGAATTTAATTATAGTGTACGTAGATAGTGATCACAGAATTATTACTACTTTTCCTCGCTAACACTAAATCTTCCGTATAATAATGAACACTATCGATAACATGTTCGGCCGCCTCGTAATAAATCCTCCAACAACATTTATCTTGCGATGTAACTTTAAAGAAGTGGAAAGGAGCCTCTTTTCCGACCATCAACTGGTTATGGTGAAGCGTATTATTCGATTTGACATCACCCCAGTACCGATGAATCCGCATCATATATTTGTTCCGGAAGAGCCGGTTGCCATGGATAGTTGTTGAGGTAAATTTTTATTAAAAAGGGATGGCATGGCTATCAGTAACAATCATGGACAAAACTAGTGTGGCTAATGTCTTCTTAAATTGTTTCATTCTGGGAATATCCGTACTAGTCTTCATCAAACTCGTTGCACCACCGGGAGATATAACGGTTGCTAAGGACAGGTTTATGTTTTGTCAGGTTTACTACTTCGGTGCCAAGACAACCCTTACCCTTTGCGCAGGTATGATATTTCTATACAAAGACGGTGTCAAGTACGATATAAGTCCCACGGTTTTGTCTAAAGTAAGGCGTGCAGCTTGTCAAGACGGGAAGGGGTTCTTAGAACAGTCAATTGCAACCCTACATAATCGAAACATAACACTAAACAATTCGAGGTAAGGGATTTATGTAACCTA
>JASANE010019618.1:0-20260 GCA_030248225.1 Trileptium ribeirensis | reverse complement strand
ACACACACACACACACACACACACACACACACACACACACACACACACACACAAAAAACAAAAAAAAAAAAAAAAAACCCAAAAAAAAAAAAAAAAAAAAAAATAAAAAAAAAAAAAAAAGGAAGAAAAAAAAAAACACACAAACCCCACAAACAAAAAAAAAAAAAAAAAAAAAAAATAAACACACACACACACACACACACACACACACACACACACACACACACACACACACACACACACACACACACACACACACACACACACACACACACACACACACACACACACACACACACACACACACACACACACACACACACACACACACACAAACACACTATATATCACACACATTCAAACACACACACTCTCAAACACACACACACACACACACACACACACACACACACACACACACACACACACACACACACACACACACACACACACACACACACACTATGCTATGCACGGCACAAATGACTATCACAAATTAAGTAACGACTATAGCATTCGCGCTAGAATATTTTACGCGTAAATGACAACACAACGTAAAACGTAATGTTTTCTAGACACCTTCGCACCACTTACGATAGCATGTATGGGTTACCATGAACATGCTTATAAAATTAGAAATTTGTCCGCAATATTTGGCCATTTTTGGTGACTGTTTGAAAGATAAAGCGTCGACGATCCCATAGTATATAGGACATAGTGTCCGTTGCAGAGTCGCGTATGGTGCAAAGTATTTCATTTTAGCTACAGCGCCTAATAGTATGCTAGTAATTACACAAGAACAAATGTTCCACCCGATGAGCCGTATAGATATTGCGAAAATAAGTTTAGCGTGATTTGAATTATATAATTATAAAATAAATAATGCCTAAGACAAATGCCTCAAAATCTTGATCAAATATTCCACCACCTGATACCTTCATATTTACAAAAATTTGTGTTAGCGTCAAATTTCATTTCACAATGTCTTACACTTTGGTACTTCGACGTTCAAGCTTTGTTCGTACGACTGGTTGAGATAATAATTTTTGTTTCCTGTTTTAGTGCGTTTTAGATTCCAAGGAATAGGTTCTTGTTTTAATACATAATATATATTTTGTAACCTAGTCTTGATGCCCTACCCACCGATCTGGCAGTATCATAATAGTCAGCTGTCCTCTGTAAATTTTGCCTGCCGGATACTTTTAAAATATATAATTCTTCCTCGGAGCGCTATTTTTCTAAGAATCTGTTTTTTCTATTTAAATTTTTGTGCTGAGAAAAACCCAAGAGTGACTTTGATGTATGAAAAGTCGAGCTTCATCTTCTTCCAGCTGTGTCTGCTTAGCGCCATATTCAAACTGATATCAAAATGTCTAAAAGTGAAGCAGGTTGTCATCATTTCTTCTTACTGTTAACACTGATTGATTTGTTCGGTAAAACTAACCTGTCTAAGAACGGCCTAATTTAAAATACTATCAGTGCGGATCGATGTATGAATGCTAGAGGTTCAACGTTTAGAATCATATATTCCTTACTTATTATTATAGATGAAAAAATTATTATTGAATTCTTTTTGTACAGCTTTCGGATGGGATGTCAGATACCGGTGGTATATTTGGCCTGACAGTTGGCTTGTCCATAATCTCGTGCGTTGAGCTTGCAATTATAATCGTCGACGTGATTTGTCGTTTTATGCTTCAACCACTTAGTGCATGGCTTCAGCGAACGTATGGCCTATCCGAAAATTAAAAATTGTTTGTGAAGTAATTGTTAAAAATTAATTATTAAAATAATAGAAACATTTTCATTAAATTGTCATATATATCAACATGTAAGTTTTATTATGGTCAAACCTACATATATTGGAAGCAGTAAGGGGTTTATAGCGCTTTTATGGCGCTGCCGTAGAGGGAAAATACCAGATGATTGCTTAAATATCAATTGATTATAATAAAATGTTTGCCGCAACATCATACTCCGTTTGTGAATTGGGTCGATAGCAGCAGTAGGTGGTTTTTGATTGATAATAAAATGTTTTAGATTCCGAACACTTAGAAAAAACCTATATCAACTTCACATTTTTTTGAAAACTATTCCATCTTTAAAACGTATATTTCTGTCGGACGGCGGTGTAATTACTACATATACGATTCTTGGATGCGCAGTAGCTAACTTGACATACATTGTGACATAAGCCACTCTGGATCTGACAGTGATGTGTTTGATATACTATGGGATCGTTGACGCTTTATCTTTCAAACAGTCACCAAAAATGGCCGCTAAATATTGCGGACAAATTTCTAATTTTATAAGCATGTTCATGGTAACCCATACATGCTATCGTAAGTGGTGCGAAGGTGTCTAGGAAAACATTCGTTTTACGTTGTGTTGTCATTTACGCGTAAAATATTCTAGCGCGAAACGCTAATAAAGTTACCACTTAATTTGTGATAGTCATTTGTGCGGAAGATAGGATATAAAGCTATTTAAAATAGTGATTTGGAATATACAGCCTGTACTCGTACAAATGTTCCGCATATTGTTGAATTGATAACGTAAGCGTTGCAGGCCAGTTTATAAGGTTAATGTACAATGTCACAACTAGATATAAATCTTATCCTGCATTCCAATTTTATATTATTTTTTGCAGTATTAAACTTGGTCAGTCATTCGGGCAGTGCATTGAGCGTAATCACTGTGTACAGGGTGCGTCTGGATTAAGAATGATTACGACAACCAGACTTAGCCTTCGCCTTCCATTTTCAGGCCCTTGGTCCTGGTGGTCGGATTGCTTACTAATTCGTTTTATTCATGATTATGATCGAATCGTTTGGCCAGAAAAGTATGTGTTAGGTGGCTCGGCAGCACGGTCCTGTTGCTAGGTGTCAAAGGATTATTGGCTTGTTTCCGTCAACTGTTTCTGAGGAGATGCCAATGTTGTCTGTTATATCGCGCAAGCGAAATGAGGTCTTGACCTAGCGCACAGAGTCAATGCTATTGCAGGTGAATTTCTCGCGGGTTTTCTAGTTTTCCATCATCGGTAAGTTATGGGAGAACGTAAGCATTTTCGTGTGGTTTTACAGAAAAAGCGAGACGTAAGCCTTCACGTACATTGGTGAAGTGGGCAGGGGTCTAGGGAAATACATAGCATCTCGCCGAAAGGGTTTTACTATAGACCTTTGATATAAATAAACCATTAATGGGGTGCCAACAGCGGACACCTATTTGTGACGGACATTTTAGACAGACAGCTTTGGTCAAGCAATTGCTCCATGTTTCAAGCAGTTGTCGGATGAGAGTATCAAGCAAAGGTCTTTAAACTGTTCGTCTATTACTAATTTGACGTTGTTATCATTGTTGATTATGACGCACCCTGTACACAGTGATTACGCTCAATGCACTGCCCGTACGTACAATGAAATTGAATCTGCAAATAATATAAAATTGGAATGTAGGATAAGATTTATATTGCTTGTGATATTGTACATTAACCTTATAAACTGGTGCAACGCTTACGTTATAGAATTGCCCGATATGCGGAACATTTGTACGAGTACAGGCTGTATATTCCAAATCCACGTTTCGAAATAGCTTTATATGCTATGCACGGCACAAATGACTATCACAAATTAAGTAACGACTATAGCATTCGCGCTAGAATATTTTACGCGTAAATGACAACACAACGTAAAACGAATGTTTTCTAGACACCTTCTTACCACTTACGATAGCATGTATGGGTTACCAATGTTCACGCTTATAAAATTAGAAATTTGTCCGCAATATTTGGCCATTTTTGGTGACCGTTAGAACAGAAAGAGTGTCTACGATCCCATAGTATATAGGACATAATGTCCGTTGTAGGGTTGGGGATGTTGCAATGTATGTCATTTTAGCTACTGCGCATAATCGTATGCTAGTAATTACACCGCCGTCCGAGAAAAATATACGTTTTAAAGATGGAATAGTTTTCGCGTTTTTGTGAAGTTGATATAGGTTTTTTAAGTGTTCGGAATTCCTAAAACATTTTATTATCAATCAAAAACCACCTACTGCTGCTATCGACCCAATTCACAAACGGAGTATGATGTTGCGGCAAACATTTTATTATAATCAATTGATATTTAAGCAATCATACGCATATTTTAAAAAACTGCAGCGCCATAAAAGCGCTATAAACCCTTACTGCTTCCAGGATATGTAGGTTTGACCATAATAAAATCTAACATGCTCATATATATGCAATTTAATGAAAATGTTTCTATTTATTTTAATAATTAATTTTTAACAATTACTTCACAAACAATTTTTAATTTTCGGATAGTGCTTACATACCTTCGCTCACTCCATGCACTAAGTGGTTGAAGCATAAAACGACAAATCGCGTCGACGATTATAATTGCAAGCTCAACGCACGAGATTATGGACAAGCCAACTTGTTAGGCCAAATATACCACCGGTATCTGACATCCAGTCCGAAAGCTGTCAAAGAAATTCAATAATAATTTTTTCATTTATAATAATAAAGTAAGGAATATATGATTCTAAACATTAAACCTCTGGCATTCATACATCTATCTGCTTCTGATAGTATTTTAAATTAGGCCCGTTTCTTAGGACAGGTTAATTTTATCTAATAAATGAATCAGCCGTGAACATTAATAAAAAATGATGGCAATTTGCCTTGCTTCTTTACCTTTCCATCCCATTTTCCATCATTTAGCCAAGCATATTTTATTTTAAGAAGATGAAAATCAACTTTCCATAACATCAAAGTTATTTCCAGGCTTAAGCTTTAGCTTTAGCGCTTTAACGCTTTTAGGGTATATAAATCTTTCCTGGAAAAAACAATCTCCCTAGAAAGATAGTGCTCCGAGGAAGTAATTATAGTTTCTTTGAAGTATTCCGGTTAGGCAAAATTTATATAGGACAGCTGACATTGCTGATAGTGGTTATATTTAATAGCTAACGTCGAGACTAGGTTACAAATATATATTATGTATTAAAACAAAGAACTTATTTTTAAAAATTTAAGAAAAAACTATGCAGCATAATAACAAAAATTATTACTTGCAAATTCAGTTGTAGGAATATGAAGCCAGAAAATCAAAGTACCAAAGGGCAAGACATAACAAAACCAAAGTTGACTTTAACACAAATTTTTTGCAATATTAAAAGTATCAGCTGGCAGAATATTTGATCAAGATATCTCAGTCATTTGTTAAATTGGGCATTATTTATTTTATAATTATAATAATTTAATGATTACGCTAAACCTCCCTTTCCGCAACAATTGCTATAATGCTCATTTTGGGGCGGGAACATTTTTTTCTCACTGTACGCTCACCAGCATACCTATTAAGCGCAGGGAGCTAAAATGACATACATTGCAACATAAAAGTGTGACTCTGCAACGAGCAGTACGTAGAACCTGTATACCTATGGGGATCGTTGACCATGTTTATCCTTTTCAAATACTCACCAAAAATGGCCAAATATTGTGCGGACAAATTTTCTAATTTTATACACATGTTGGAGGGGAAATTTTTACACTGCCATTGTAGGTGGTGCGAAAAAATCTCAGAAAACATTTGTTTTATGTCTCGTGTCGTCATTTTACGCGTAAAAAAATATTTTCTAGCGCCGAATGCTATAGTGCGCCACTTAATTGTAAAAAAAAAAAATTGCATTGTGCTGTGCATAAAATATAAAGCTATTTAAAATAGTGATTTGCAATATACAGCCTGTACTCGTACAAGTGTTCTTCCGCCATATCGGGCAATTTACTCCGTAAACGGATGCACTAATTTATAGGATTACAAAAAATTATTACAAATCTGAAGATATAAATTTTATCCCCATATTTTTATACTCTATTCTCCCGGACATATCAAAATCTCGGTCAACCATAAGGCAACGGATGGAGCGCCAAATCACCGTGTACAATGTGTGTCCCCATATTAAAAAATGATTACGGACAAAAATCACTAAACTGGTTCCACTTTTCAGCCTCTGCTCCTGTTCCAATTGTTATTACTGTTTTTCATTCAATCATATCAATGTATTGACGTTTTGCCCAGCAATGAGCGTCGCAATGGCTCCGTTCTAGTGCTAGATTATTGTTGTTTTTCGTAGCCTACCTATTTTTTTTGGCGCAAGCGAAGGGTTGCACCACAAGTCAATGCTATTCTTGGCCGGTTTTCAGAGTTTTTATCGGCTTATGGATAACGTACACTTTTTGTTTTAAGCGATATGTTCACGTCATTGGTGAGTGGTAAAGGTCTATAGTAAAACCCTTTCGGCGAGATGCTATGTATTTCCCTAGACCCTGCCACTCACCAATGACGTGAAGGACGTCTCGCTTCTGTAAAAACGAAAATGCTACGTTATCCCATAACTTACGATGATGAAAACTCTGAAAACCCGCGAGAAATTCACCTGCAATAGCATTGACTTGTGCGCGGTCAGACCTCATTTCGCTTGCGCCGATATAGGACAACATAGGCGTGCTTAGGAAACGGTTGCCCGAAACAACAATAATCTGACACCTAGAACAGGACCATATTGCCGAGCACCTACATACTGGCCAAACATTCGATCATAATAATTGAATGAAAAACAGACATAGCAATCGAACAGGACCAAGGCTGAAAATGAAGCAGCTAAGTCTGGTTATCGTAATCATTTTAATCCAGACGCACCCTGTACACAGTGATTACGCTCAATGCACTGCCCGAATGACTGACCAAGTTTAATCTGCAAATAATATAAAATTGGAATGCAGGATAAGATTTATATCTCGTTGTGACATTGTACATTAACCTTATAAACTGGTGCAACGCTTACGTTATAAATTGCCCGATATGCGGAACATTTGTACGAGTACAGGCTGTATATTCCAAATCACGTTTTTAAATAGCTTTATATGCTATGCACGGCACAAATGACTATCACAAATTAAGTAACGACTATAGCATTCGCGCTAGAATATTTTACGCGTAAATGACAACACAACGTAAAACGAATGTTTTCTAGACACCTTCGCACCACTTACGATAGCATGTATGGGTTACCATGAACATGCTTATAAAATTAGAAATTTGTCCGCAATATTTGGCCATTTTTGGTGACTGTTTGAAAGATAAAGCGTCGACGATCCCATAGTATATAGGACATAGTGTCCGTTGCAGAGTCGCTTATGTTGCAATGTATGTCATTTTAGCTACTGCGCATAATCGTATGCTAGTAATTACACAAGAACAAATGTTCCACCCGATGAGCCGTATAGATATTGCGAAAATAAGTTTAGCGTGATTTGAATTATATAATTATAAAATAAATAATGCCTAAGACAAATGCCTCAAAATCTTGATCAAATATTCCACCACCTGATACCTTCATATTTACAAAAATTTGTGTTAGCGTCAAATTTCATTTCACAATGTCTTACACTTTGGTACTTCGACGTTCAAGCTTTGTTCGTACGACTGGTTGAGATAATAATTTTTGTTTCCTGTGTTAGTGCGTTTTAGATTCCAAGGAATAGGTTCTTGTTTTAATACATAATATATATTTGTAACCTAGTCTCGACGTTAGCTACTGATCTGGCAGTATCACAATCTCAGCTGTCCTCTGTAAATTTTGCCTGCCCGGATACTTTTAAAATATATAATTCTTCCTCGGAGCGCTATTTTTCTAAGAAATTGTGTTCTCCAGGAAAATTTCTGTGCCCTAGAAAAACCGAAGAGTGACTTTGATGTATGAAAAGTCGAGCTTCATCTTCTTCCAGCTGTGTCTGCTTAGCGCCATATTCAAACTGATATCAAAATGTCTAAAAGTGAAGCAGGTTGTCATCATTTCTTCTTACTGTTAACACTGATTGATTTGTTCGGTAAAACTAACCTGTCTAAGAACGGCCTAATTTAAAATACTATCAGTGCGGATCGATGTATGAATGCCAGAGGTTTAATGTTTAGAATCATATATTCCTTACTTATTATTATAGATGAAAAAATTATTATTGAATTTCTTTGACAGCTTTCGGACTGGATGTCAGATACCGGTGGTATATTTGGCCTCACAGTTGGCTTGTCCATAATCTCGTGCGTTGAGCTTGCAATTATAATCGTCGACGCGATTTGTCGTTTTATGCTTCAACCACTTAGTGCATGGCTTCAGCGAACGTATGGCCTATCCGAAAATTAAAAATTGTTTGTGAAGTAATTGTTAAAAATTAATTATTAAAATAATAGAAACATTTTCATTAAATTGCATATATATCAACATGTAAATTTTATTATGGTCAAACCTACATATATTGGAAGCAGTAAGGGTTTATAGCGCTTTTATGGCGCTGCCGTAACGCAAAAATACGTATGATTGCTTAAATATCAATTGATTATAATAAAATGTTTGCCGCAACATCATACTCCGTTTGTGAATTGGGTCGATAGCAGCAGTAGGTGGTTTTTGATTGATAATAAAATGTTTTAGATTCCGAACACTTAAAAAACCTATATCAACTTCACAAAACACGAAAACTATTCCATCTTTAAAACGTATATTTCTGTCGGACGGCGGTGTAATTTCGTGCTTACGCGAAGCTCGGAACCCCAGTACTTACTATAACACACAAAGGTTATATTGCAATTATGGTTTAGGCCACCAAATAACTTCTTAGACTGACAACTGGGGCGCGCGAGTTCGTGGTCTGGGGTACCAGAGCAGCGGTAATAGTAATAGTAAATAAGCTTCCTAACTCTCCAATTCCAGCGTTACCCCTATTGCGATGGCAGCTCTATGATGTTTATTACGCTCACTTTCAGAGACACCACCAGCAGTCGTTCGGTTATAACGATTTATTCGCCAATACAAGAACGAGCAGTGCCACTTCGTAACGGTACGCTTAACCGACTAAGTCGATACTGAGTCACTAAACGTGCAACTGTGCAAGCGTGAAATACGCTAGCCGCATTAAGTTCTAACGTGTAATTATTACGTTATGGCACTACACGGTTTGACACAAATACAATTTCATAGTCCACGGATATTATACGGCAAGGTGACAATGCATAGCATAAACCAGTCTATATTTGTAGCCTTAGCCTACTTTCAAACTAGCTCATTCGTTACGACACGATACCATATAGCTACTTTAAAACGTATATTCAATGATCGGTTCCGAGGCACGTTGCACTATAACGCTAACATAACGCTATGAACGGCGGACAAAAATGGATAGTAAGTCACCATAAACGTAGTTGGTTGCATTTTACGTAGGTGATGAAATTGAATATAGTACATATACGATAAAGAACTCGCAAAAGCCTGGGAACACCACTCGACAAACACATCCTTGGTAGCTAGGAACCAGAAAGCAGTGAAAACTCGATGAGAATAATGTCAAACAAAGTTTGGCATTGAGATTCTCGCCCAACGTCGCTTCGCAGCCCTGCGGCCTTACTGAAGAGGCACTTATAAAAATATATAAATGCAATGACGCATACAAAATACAAAACACCTTAGCTAACTCATCTTTGTAACATCGATTGAACAATTCACTAATATCTATCATTACTGTAAAACAGAAAACAAAATGATGTCCACTAACAACATAAAAAATTCAACTATGCACCATCGAACAAACTATTTCCTCCTCGTCGCATTATTAACCAGGTCATCCCTTGTCTAAAAAACACGTAACTAATCACATAATCATCATAATCATTATAATACACACTAAATTCAAATTCAATATCGAAACAAATAAATATTTACGAATAATATGCAACACCCCGTACGGCGAGGACGATACCCTGTATCGTAACAATATTACGCACCACAACATCTAGATACATATAGACCATATTCGTTATATAACTATAATTTTAGGTAGAGATTTAGTTGAAAGTTTAAAATGAGAAATGGGGTGAGAATGTGGGGGTTTGGTTTAGAAAATGTAAAGAAAGTTTGGGAGCGGAATTTTAATATGATGAAGGGAGTAGGTAGGGCAATTTGTATTAAAAATTTGAGATGTGGGAGTTAAGTTTTGAGAAAATGGGAGATGTTTAAAAAATATGAAAAATGGGGAAAAATGGAGATTTTAAGAAAAGGAAAATTTATAGGAAATATGAAAAGCGGAAAGTAGGGGTTAAATATGTGGATAGGTATCGTTGTGGGAAAAACATATGAAAATTTGAGGGGATTGGTTAAATTTTAGGGTAATGATGGTAGTTTGAATTTTGATTGAAAAAGTGGAAAATTCAGGAAAAGTGGAATTTGATTAAATTTTGGTTATAGCGGAAAAAGGTGTGGGAATATGAAATATAGGTTAGAAAAAAGTGATATTTAGAAAGAAAAAGTAATTTCTGGGTAGTTTTTAAGGGATAAATTTAGGTTTTGGAGGATATATGGGTATGGATGAATTTTGGAAATTATTTAGGTTTTAGTACGTTTTATATATTTATATTAAATACATAGCTAGTCACCCATGCTTGGCAATACATTTTATAGGTAATATTTCGCACTTACTGCGTTTACAAACCACGCCAAGGAGTACCGAAGTGGGAGTGGAGGCCGGGCCTAGTGGGTTTTAGTAGAAATTGGAAAATTTTTGAGTGTGAAAAAGGCGCCAGCCCCGACAATTTCATTGAGCAAATGGAACACCTAATTACACACAAATTACAATTACCGTGCAATAAAAATGAGATAACCCTAAACCTATACATGCTCATAGGAGACAAGCAGGATTTTTCCACTGAGGCTCTGACTGCTCCCACTTCAGGGCGTTGCCGATTTCCGCTCGGAGGTAACCTGTTCCCCTGAGGATATGAAAATTTTTTGCAAAAATATGCAAAAATCAGAAACAATTGGGCGAAAATTAGGCAAAAATATAGAAAAAATAGGGCGAAATAGCCAAAAATATGGAGAAAATTGGCAAAATTAAAAATTTCGAAGCCCAAATATTGAACGACTGAACATCTCGATGGAAAGAAATAAGATCTAATAAGAGCGTTGTATTCATTACTTCTTTTAAACTGTGGGCTATGCGGCGGTACCACTCGAACTCGCCTACCGAATCCACCAGACAAAGGCTGAAATTCGATAATAGATTTCCTTTGGTTTTTTGTATATGTACATGCTCAGAAGGGGTAGGGGTTACCTCTGAAGCGTCAGACCCCTGGTTCGTGGGACCAGGCCCCTCCCTCTGTGCTATAAAATTTAGCGAAACTTAGCAAAAATTCGAAAAATGATGGAAAATAAATAGAAATTGACAAAAATTTCGGTACGTTTTTGCAAAAAAGGAAACATTAACAAAACTAGAGAAAATTAAGCAAAATTAATGAAAATTATGAAGGTCTAAACACGTCGACCTCTACCCTTCTCCTCCCGCCCTAAACCACTCCTGCCGCGCACCACACGCAGCCCGGCAATTCTCGTCATGTGAGGCCGAAGGCCCCCCGCGGCATGATGCCCCCTAGTACATCGAACATTGAGCATAGTTCTTAGGCTTAGTGAAGATCTTGTGACAAAAACACTGCAAATATTTTCGACCGTGGCACTTGAACGCCGCAACGTTATCAGAATCGTCGGTTGAGTGCAAAGTTTTAACGGAAACCGTCTATAACTTACTTTTCGCGGTCGGAAGCATGGAGCTAGCCTGTCAGCAGATGCAAACTCAATCCACATTGATACCACGGTAGCTGGCGCATATGCCCATAACTAGCGTTGAAATTGTGAAAAATTTACAGATGTTCGACGACAGCACTACGCGAAACGGAACTAACTGAGTGGATTTAGTAGAGCAACAGCTTAACTTTTATCATTAATCAATATGACCGACTATTAATGTTTGCCATAAAAAGCGATTGCAATCACCTTTTCTAATGTACGGAGTCACTAAATTGCGAAACTAAATCGTGAAATAGTGCCCGCGTACATCGCTTTATGTCAGGCGTTCCTCATAGGATTTAGTGAAATATAAAATTTTGAATTTATATAGCACTGTGTGCTTTCCGAACCTGTGACACGGCCCGGCAATAAACGCAAAACATAGAAACATCATATTTGCAAGCATTCTTTTAATTATGTGTAAAACAGATAAAATCTAAACATAGAAAACTTTTATTTCAACCCGCTTTGGCGTCGGAGCATCCGATTCCATGTACTCAATTACCCTCAAGAAATATCCGGAGAGCAAAAAAACTATTACCTGAAGTCAGCATATCAATTTATGTCCTAAACGGTCAAATTCCTAAAATTGAGAATTTCGATCTGAACTAGATCTGAACTAGGGTTTCATGAACACACATTCCAAAGAAATGACATGAGAACAAAAATAGTCTCAAGTTAGAAGTCACCCCTGTCCGGTTTGGTGTCGGTTCCATAGCCCTCCACAAGAGTAACAGCTATCTGGTGTGCGATAAAAATCCAGCGCCTCGAATTACGTGTAAAATATGTCAAAATCTAAAATTTTTAACTTAACCCATTGCGATGCCGGTGTCATGGTACCTCCGACAAAACTTATATTTGCATCGAATTAGGTGCAAAATATTCAAAGCCTTAAACACGGGAAAACTTTGACCCAACCGCATAACATTAAAGTTTGAACGTTATTTTTTTATAAATTTCAACGGTAGTGCCAGACACTTCATGAAAAACAAATCAAGGAAACACAAAACTAATCAACAGCGACAATATACGATAGACCGATTTTAAAAGAAGCACAGACACCAGTAAAAAGTCAGACTTAGTTACATAGCTATTGTAAACATTGCACGTATATGAAATACAGCAAGTCTAAATTTTGACCCTGTGTCGAAGTAGAAAATACGCATAGTACTTACACATCCTTATACACATAGGTGTCGCCCAATAATACATAGGTGTCGACGGGACGAGAGGCTAGCATCTCACTCCTATTGAGTATTAATATTTCACATTCTCTGTGCGTTTCTGCGTGTCATTTAATTCGTGTAGAAGATTTTTAAATCTTTATAGCCAATATCGAGTGGATATAAAATTTTACACGAAAATGTACCCGTTATAAAATTATAGCACTTTCACTTTAAATTTAGAAATTGCAGTAATCTAGGGGGATATATTTCAAAGTGGTTATGAGTCGTTTAAGATAAGTTGTGTGCACCGTGACGTAGCTGTGTCCCGACACTATGTTATGACTACTTGGGATATTATAATAGTAAGCTCTGACTATTGCATTTGTCCGTATTTACTTAGCTAACACAGGTGTCTCCCCTTACTGTTTTCTCTAATAAATTTTTAAATTTGTTTTAAGTAATTTAAATTTTGTATATTTGACATACACATAATGCAGTCACCACAACATAATCGTTGCGTTATATTTATGATAGCTTTAAAAAGGAGTTCGCTTTTGTGTCATATTGTTGGGTTACTGTTTTCTCTAATAAATTTTTAAATTTGTTTTAAGTAATGTATATTTGACATACACATCATGCAGTCACCACAGTTGCGTTTTTTTGATGCTTTAGGGTTCGCTTTTTGTGTCTATTGGATGATGTTTGCCAAGATAATTTTTAAATTTGTTTTAAGTAATGTATATTTGACATACACATCATGCAGTCACCACAACATAATCGTTGCGTTATATTTATGATAGCTTTAAAAAGGAGTTCGCTTTTGTGTCATATTGTGTTCTAAATCAACTAGCAAAAGCCGGGTGGATTTGTATTCGCTAAACTATTTAAAAACCCTCTGAAAAATGTATTTTTGTGTTTGTATCATTTACGGTGTTTTGTAGAAAATGCAAAACACGGTAGTTCAAGGTCAGAGGTCAAAATGATGGTTTTTACTTCATTTTAGTATCCTTCGCGGAAGCAAGCGTATTTTTATCTTAACTTTCGAATTTTTTTCTCTCTTTGGTTTGATATCATAGTAAAATCACAAATTTCGATGTCGATGAATTTTTTAACGCTCCTATTGTGTAGTTATGGGGTTTGAGGTATGACACCCTCATGGTTCCTTGACTTTAAATTCGAAAATTTGTTCTGATATACTGGGCGGCTGAAAAGTTTCACTTGGGGGTATTTGAGCAAAGAAAAGTCATTGCCGGTGCTGGTTTTGCTCCGTGATTGATGTTTTCATGGGTGCGGGGGTGTGGCGATTCCGTGGTTCGGGGTCAGAGGTCAAAATGATTTTTACCCCATTTTAGGACTCTGAGCGAAGCTAGGTTATTTTTGTCTTAACTTTCGCATTTTTTTATTCTTTGGTTTGATATCATAGTAAAATCATAAATTCCGATGAAGATTTTTTCGATTAAGGCTCCGGTTGTGGAGTTATGGGGTTTGAGGTATGACACCCTCGTGGTTCCTTGACCTTAACTTCGAAAATTTGTCCTGCCATACTGGGCGGCTAAAAAGTTTCTCTTGGGGGTTTCAGGGCTTTGAATCGGCTTATCAATTTACAATACATCTACAAAAATGCCACGTGTAACGCTTTTTCAACTCTCTGTTGATCGTTACTGCCAGATATCGTATGCGTGATAATCATTGGCCACTAACGGGAGCTGGATTATATGTAGTAGTGTGATTGAGCTTGTGCGGCAGTATGTGATATCCACATATGTCATATCGACGTATGCTATCTAGAGCTATTTTGGCAGTGCACGCAAATTCTGTAGGTGTACGTATGCTTAACTATGCTCTGCCATATCGATAAAATTATTAGTTTTTATGTCAAAATTGGTCGATGTGTGTTTATAGCTACCTGGGTTTCATCAAAAACATGCTATTAATATTGTTTTGGCATTAAAACGCCTTCTGAACAAAAAAAGCTAACATTAGTATAGTTCATAAAAAATATTCTCACAAAGTAATGTTCAAAATTAAAGGTGACAAGCCTCTCTACAGGTGGCGGAGATGAGGCAGTATTTTTAGGCGCTGCCCCTAGTCTACCACAGTTGCTTTTTGGCTTCCTTAGTACGTAAATAATAAACATAAATGCACACAACTATAGTGGGAGATCAAGCACCATGAGGCATCTGACACCTTTCTGGCGAAGCGGTGAACCTCTTCCCTGAAGCTCTATACCACTGCCTTGGACTTTGTCCCGCGCACAAGGCGTGAAAATTTTCACAAAATCAGTAGAAAATCGCCAAAAATTGTAGGTAAGATTGTCTAAAATTAGAAAAATTTTAAAGTTTTATAAAGTCCCGAAACTTTATCCTTTTGGCCTAGCACAGACGCAACCGACTCATTGAATCATAAATTAATTTCCTGCATTTCTGACGTCAATTTGCGACCCCTATTTCAGATGGCCCGCCGTAATTTCGGCTATTACCACTACTTTGATTAGGAATTGTGAGGTGGCAAACCCTTTGATAATTAAGCGGTCCAAACGTTAGAAATAGGGACTTCAGCATGAAATTGTTTAGGAGATAAATATGGTTTTATCACGCAGAGCAGTCTTCTTCAACTCTCGGGTTGCATCGTTATCTGACATTTTTTTGCTGCAAGATGCAGGCCTACTTATTACAAAAATGTCAAATTGCTCAAATAGCTGTACGTTATATATAGAAAATATTGCGATATACATTGTATATCTAACGAAATGGTGCGAAACGAAAATACCAAATGTTTTGCTTCAAAGGTAAGAGATTTGTGCTATAAGCACAATAAGACAAAGCACTGTTCTTATTAGTTTTTATATATTCGTTGTTTAGTGCGGTTTACATAGTATCAGAAAGCATACATGCTTATAAGGGTGAGAGGGCAAACCGTACAGGCTCGAAACTATCATCAGAACGACGCCCATCCTCTTTTGGGAGGATAGCCGGGTTCTGAGAATCTACAGCACCCCTCACACGCCCCATGCACGCCGAAAACTTTATCAAAACTCTACAAAAAGCACATTGTAGCTCTTACGTGGAGCCTAACTACTAGGTTGAGGTACATATTCATTGTCTTTTTAATGCATGTTTCAAGTCTTGATTGTTTACAAGGTCGGAGGATTATAAGTCCAGCAACCAAATTTGCGGCAAAAACATGTCATCATCAATTTGCTCTAGCATTATGTTTGTTGACTTTCGAATGATTCGCCTTATGCGCGAATCAACTTAAGGTTAACCTGCCAACCATCCAATTTTGTATTTTGGGATAAAATTTGTTACGGAACGATTTGTGATCAATTAAAATTCGGCGTAAATCTGTTCGCGAACACAGCGTTCACGATTGAAATCTAACCATATTGTGTTCGATAAAATTGACGTAAAATTACCCAAATTTTTGAGAACTAAAATTTATCCATTTGATTCTAACGTCATTTTGCATTACATTTGTTCTCGAACACTGTATAATCCAATTCAAAATGATAATACATTAGGGAACAGAATTTGTGCAAACTAAAATCGCCGAAATTCTATTCGAACACAAGGTTTAATTTCTGTCACTTAAATTTGGTTTTGCCAATTTTCGGTTAGCGAAAAACCGAATGCAATTAAGCCGGTTTTCCATAACAAGGGAGTGCGATTCGATATCGGTAATGAAAGAATAGGATGGTTAGCGAGGTCACCTTAAGTTTAATTACGCATTAGTTCTTTGGGACATAGAATACGAGAGATGATGATGTTTCTCAAACCTGAATTGTGATGTTTTAAAAATTTTGCAGCAGGCGTAACAGTAATTTCGATTATAGTGAAAATCAAGTTCTGATTCCAGTTCAGGCCTGGATCATAAACGAACAATTTCCAACAAAAAAATCTGAAAATTCATCAACCGTTTATCAAATGTTAGTTAAAACTGTACTCTAAAACTGTTTATATAAAAGTATCTTGGCATGCTGAAGAGAGTTATTGACTGATGCCGGCTCTTTTAAGTTATGGCTGCATTTTTACGGCGACGAATGCGAAATTGTTTGTAAAAATTAGGCAAATTGTTATTGAAAATTGGGTAAAATGGGCAAAACTGTAATGAAAACTAGGGAAAGTAGGCAAAGAAGTAGTAGACATTATTTTTCTAAAATCGGGGAAGATTTTGGTATTCCAAATTCGTGGTACTCAAAATTGAAATTTTCTGGGAGAGGATGAATCATCTTGTAAGGAACACGCAGCGTTAATAAGCTGTCTGTTCATTCCTCTTACGCCATTCTAAACCGCGGGCTATTAGGAAGAATATTTACCTGACCAAATATCATTGTATAGGGTTGTGGATTTCCACAGGCCGAGAACATCTACCTTCTGAATCCGTGTGGTGCCTACTTTTTATGTCTACTTTCTTTAAGTTATGACTGCATTTGTGCCAGATGAACTTGGAAAACCGCCCCTAGGTAATTTAAGTTCCTGCCAATTCCGAACTAAGAGACCCCAGCTCATGCCTCCAATTCTAATTTAGGTAGTTTGGAGAAGCCAGCCAAATAATGTATTTTCAGCAAAACCTCGCTTCAGAAACTTCGATTTTAGGGAATCATTGCCGTAAGTCACACAGCCTTGAATGTTTGCCGATTTCGGAAACTGGTTATCTCATTAGTTGCCGAATTAGAAGTAGCTCAATTTTGTGCTTAAAGACTAATCGCATTACGAAATACGATTGATTTGATGGACCTACCTTTGCAGCAATATATTAAGCGAAATAAGTAATATAATAATAGCTGCTTCAACGTAAATGTAAAAACGATTGTGGCGAAAGGACGTCTAATGTAAATTTTACTTTTACATTATACCGTTATGTCATGTCGTTTTGACATAGTTACCAAAAGACAAAGACAACATTTAAAACTAAATTATGTTCAGAGATGAGTATTAATTGACAAAAATAGATATTTGCAATCAAAATAAGAATGTATTGCTTGATACGCTTATTATGAAAATGGAATCATCGAACGGCCTCAGGTATACTACTTCATGACTTCTGATATTTCATGAATATTTATGTGTGAGTCCACTTTAGGATCTTGGTCTTTCTTTTATTAAATCAGTTTACGATCGTGAAACCGAAGACCGTGCACAAATTGTTTTTTCATTATCATTATCTCTTATTTACCTAAACACAATTTGCGGCACAGCAACTGGTAGCACCAAATATATGGTAGTTGAAGCATTGTAATCTCTTGATCGCATACACATTAAAACTCACTTTGAAATGGCATTTTTGTACTGAGAATATATATTGAGACTCACATCTACGCAAACACAGCTGTCTAATTCAGCATGAAATTTGATCAAAGCGAAAAAAACATGTGTTATAGAGAAATATGGGCGTAATCAAACTGAGTTCCAACGCTAGATAGCTCCTGATGGCGCAAGCTAAACTACAAACCGCGACTTCAGAAATGTAAACGCGAATTTTAACACTATTTAGTTCGTGATTTTGACAAACGAGAAACCATGCTGTACGATTCTTTTACTGAAGACTCACGCACTAGACATATTTTATATTACATTTTTTGTAAATAAAAAACCATAATAATGTTTTTCGAATCAAAAATTTAGATGTGGGGCATGTACTGCAGTGTTGCAGTGTGCTCTAGGAAGACCTGACAGTGGTTTTATCCGGTAGGTCCGCGCAAACAGGATATCCTAAAAAAAGAAATGTTATATACAATACAACAATTGACTGCAATTTCGAAAATCAAATAAGGCATAATTTTGGTGATTTTTGCTGCTTAGGGAAAAGTTGTGAATTTATTAGACAAATAGGTAAAAGCTCGCTAAATTTTTAGCCACAGAAACGTTCCTGGGCTTTCTGGGTGGCGTAGACTAGCAGAAGCCAAAATTTTGGCTTAAAATACAAACTGAGGGAACTTTTGGTTACGGAAATACTTGTGTTTTATTACTATTTGGAGAGCCCTGTAATGATAGGATACCAGTTATTTATCATACGTGTTAATGGGTCCTTTTAGGCGTAAACGAGAGTGACGGCGATCACGTTGGTAGACGAATTGTGTTGAAAATATTAAATCGCAAATGAAATTAAATGAAATAAATCGTATTGTGAAGAACGTAGGAAATAACGTTTCATCTACTGCAGATAACAAGCAGGCGCCGAAAACAGAAAGCCAAATCAGTTCTGTTCAAAAAGCTTCTGATGCCATTTACGTAAGCCATTAAAACTACATAGATTTTACTTTAAGTTTATCTCTGGATAACATTTGATTTGTCAAATGATGACAGATAGCCGAGGTAAAAACGTTGGATATGCAGCAACCCGCAGACATACACATCTCTTGCACAGCAAAAATTCTACAAATGACACTAAAATAGCCCAAATGTAACTATTGCACAAAGCCAAATTCGGTGTCACGACTCATTTCGAAAGTCTCCATAACGAAATGGCACCTATCGCGTTGGCCAATTGTAGATTATGATTGTATTAAAGGTTTAACTTATTCTTCTTCATAGCGACCCGATGTGATGACTTCATACATCACCATGTCTGCTCATTTATGGCGGGAATACGTTTTTATGAAATGCGACCCTCAGTGATTTGGGGGTTGCAGTTAATATGTGTTTAGAAGGAGCCCGAGGCTGTACAAGTTCACCATGCATATACACCGCAGCTATCTGACTAGCTCAAGCTCTTATCATTAGCCTAAAGCTGAAGTGTTCTAGGGCTGAGCTAGTATGTGAGTGGTTTCTTCAAATAATGGTACGGCCATGCTTCTGGTTCATATATCATTTTTTGAAAGAAAAAATTTTATGGTAACAAATTCAAACACTAGACTGCAAGAAGGAATCGAACAAATCAAAAAATATGAGAGTGCTGCGTCACCTCCGCACCGGTTGAAGAGATAAACGGTTGGATATTTGAAAATGTTGAACTCGTAACTGGTTGTATTACGGTTGTTTTTAAGTGCTATACGCTTGTTTTTATGTACTGAGCGCCTGGTCGAAAGTTTGTATTTTTTGCGAGGCCTTTGACATGTGACTGTCTTCCGCAATTTGGGACTTTTGGGCGACCTAGTTCCGCTTAGAAGATCAAACAAATTACTATAAACTACCTATCAACAGCACGTACGCAACAAAATACAAAATTTTAAAATTTCAACACTTGGCGGATAAAGAACCAGTAATTATAAAAATGTGAACTTTCATTCAGGTGTCGCTAGTCCTCGCTTAACTCTACATATTTGTCCTGTCCATAAAATAGCACTATTTGATGTACCTCGAGCTGAACGCCTACAGCTCCAACCATGTGAAACCAAAACATCTGTTGACTTTGACCCAGGTTATTTAGGTGACAACCATTATTTAATGCAAACAGCTACGATTATTGGACAGATGTGTTAAGCG
>JASANE010019617.1:0-30407 GCA_030248225.1 Trileptium ribeirensis | reverse complement strand
TATGTTGATCTTGGTTCATTTTACGTGTGTGCTATTTCTGTTTTGTGGGTTTTGAATAGATATTTCAAAATTCACACCGGTGCGATGAAGAGTTTTCTATCACCCCTACCCCGGTTACATCGGTGTGGATCCGTCGACTGCAATTTGAAAACAGATACATCAATACCCGATAATATAGGTCCTAGTCGGAATGACGACGCTGGTGTACATCTATCACGGATAAGCCTGATCCACACTAAGCGACCGAACAGCTGGATTGTAGAACTTATTTCTTTTAAAAACATTTTTTGTTCGATGGCTGAAGAATTAGGAGACGTACTGCCTTGCTCTCAATAAGTATTACTTGATAACTCAAATTTTTACTGGCATTTATCTATCAAAAATATCCTAGGTCAATTATAAATTACATTCCGTGAACTTATTTGATGTTTGGTCTACAGCTCATATTATCTCCCACGTTTTTAAATTTTAATTTTGAGACTGGAATGATGATTGTTTAATCAATATTAGATTACGTTATAGTCTTCCATAAAACCGAAGGGATTTATGTGAGAAGCTGAATCTAGCAACTTTTGGCACCTCATAGCAAGAACGCAAGTTTATTCATTAAATCTTCTTAATATTCCAGAAATATTTGCACGGGATCGAGTCATATAGGTGTATTAGTGGGTTTTTGTCGATCCGGGAACCCGGATTCAAAACTGTAAGCAGCATAAATGTTTATAATCAATTTTTAGGATAAAACAGCGATGTTCATATCACAGGGGCTTAAATAAATAAAACAGCTAATGTATGTATATACAGAAAACATTTTTCCAACAAATATTAATGCTTCCAGCCTTAATAAGCACCGATGTAACATTACATTATATACATACAATGTAGTTCAGTGTTGGGATATTATTTTTTATTGCTTTAGCTGGATTTATTTCAAGTATATACATAGTTTTCCTAACGTGAATATCTTTAGAATCACGTAACTAACTGTATTGTATTTAGCTCTGTACTCATGACACGGTATGACATGGAACGCGAATAAGCGAGTAGAGTGTTTCGGTTTGCCGGGGTTTCTTCTTTCATCTATGTGTTCGCACCGACAAACTCATAGGCCTCAAGATATATATATATGGAGTTTACGCTCGTACATGATTCCAGCTAATACGTTGTAAATGTCCCATCGATCGAACCAAATTGTCGTTCACAAGTTTGTGTCTGTGATCGGATTTTGGACCAGGACAAAATAATTGGTGTTATTTTAAAAAATACACGATTTTGAAGTTTTGAAGACGTAAGAAACGCCGGTGTGAAAGAAACGTTCCTGCTTTTCACCGCAACAACATCCAGAGTCAAAGCCAGTACCAATGCAGGGCAGACGCGAATACGAGAATGTCGTAACTACAAATTCCATAATCGTGTTCTGCGTATAAAAATAGCCCATGTACCAGTTATTCCTTAGGGATGCCAGATATCTATTTGTACAACTGCTAGCTATGTAATTTTTTGAACACATGCATAATATTTATACAAAAAATAGCTGTTCAGAGCGGTCGGATTTGTAGAATTGTACTCACATTATCGGGGTACCTGATTATGTCTAGTGTCATTAGGCTTTGAGCCGCTGTACGTATTATTCTTAAGGTGTGTTCACACGCACAAACTTTTTTGCTCAAATTTTGAGCTCAAAAAAGGAAAATTGCGATATTTAAAAATTTTGAGATGAAACTTTTTCAGGTAATACATCTCCTTCATGATTGGCTAGAGAAAAATTCTTGCAAATTTTGAACAGTGTCTACACGTTCAAAGTTGCTGAAAATGCAAGAATAAGCATTCAAAATTTGAGCACAAATTGTGAGCAAAAAGTTTGAGCGTGTGAACACGCCTTTAAGTGGATTTGAATAAGTTGCTATCGCAAGCGCGTCAAATATATGATTCAATCTCGCTCGTCAGTGGAGGACGAAGTAATCTTTTCAAGAGTAATGGTTATTAATGGTCCATTTAATTTTCCAAACATTTGTTGCGAAATATTTGTTTTTCACGTAGCTGATATTGTGTCCGACATTGATAAAATACATATATGTATTATTAACGCAAGAATTATATATAATGTATTGCACAGTAGAATTTGGCTTATGGTTAATGAACTCATACATTGGCCAAATTTTTAATATTTGCCAAGATAAAGCTGGACAGAGTAAAAAATGTTTTTACAATGACTTTTTCATTCGTCCCAAGCGATTTCACTCGAGGCACTCTCTGTTGGGTTTTGTTTTGGCATTTTTCTGTTTTAGGCGGAAAAGTCCTCGTTCATTGTGCTGCTGGCATCTCACGCTCGTGCACAATCGTTCTAGCCTACTTGATGCGCTACGAAGCGATGACACTGCGCGATGCATATGCTTTGTGCAAGCAACGCCGTCCGATCGTGTCGCCGAATCCGGGTTTTTGGCGACAACTCATTCGCTACGAGTCGAAGCTGCGGCCTGACGAAAAAAATTCGGTTGAAATGATTCGAACCGGTCTTCGATTTCGTGAAATTCCAAATATTTATCTCAGCGAGCAGCACGGGCCCAACAGACCAGCTGGCGCCGCAAGCGTAACGCCACCAGCGTCGACAATAGCCGTCTCAAAGAATGAGAGTAGTACAAATGGAAACAAAAATTAGTGACTAGAAACCAACTCCTAAGGCAAGCGAAGCGTGAGTGCCTAAAACCTGTTATTTTCTGTATTTTGACTTCACACATTAACAAGGTGGGATCAAATTGCTACAAACTGTTATCCAAAGCATGAGTAGAATCAAATTGCTGCAAAATGTTACACAAAGCATCAGTAGAATCAAATTGCTGCAAAATGTTACCCAAAGCATCAGTAGAATCAAATTGTTGCAAAATGTTACCCAAAGCATCAGTAGAATCAAATTGCTGCAAAATGTTACCCAAAGCATCAGTAGAATCAAATTGTTGCAAAATGTTACCCAAAGCATCAGTAGAATCAAATTGCTGCAAATGTTACCAAAACATCAGTAGAATCAAATTGCTGCAAAATGTTACCCAAAGCATCAGTAGAATCAAATTGCTGCAAAATGTTACCCAAAGCATCAGTAGAATCAAATTGCTGCAAAATGTTACCCAAAGCATCAGTAGAATCAAATTGTTGCAAAATGTTACACAAAGCATCAGTAGAATCAAATTGCTGCAAATGTTACCAAAACATCAGTAGAATCAAATTGCTGCAAAATGTTACCCAAAGCATCAGTAGAATCAAATTGCTGCAAAATGTTACCCAAAGCATCAGTAGAATCAAATTGCTGCAAAATGTTACCCAAAGCATCAGTAGAATCAAATTGTTGCAAAATGTTACACAAAGCATCAGTAGAATCAAATTGCTGCAAATGTTACCAAAACATCAGTAGAATCAAATTGCTGCAAAATGTTACCCAAAGCATCAGTAGAATCAAATTGCTGCAAAATGTTACCCAAAGCATCAGTAGAATCAAATTGTTGCAAAATGTTACCCAAAGCATCAGTAGAATCAAATTGCTGCAAATGTTACCAAAACATCAGTAGAATCAAATTGCTGCAAAATGTTACCCAAAGCATCAGTAGAATCAAATTGCTGCAAAATGTTACCCAAAGCATCAGTAGAATCAAATTGCTGCAAAATGTTACCCAAAGCATCAGTAGAATCAAATTGTTGCAAAATGTTACACAAAGCATCAGTAGAATCAAATTGCTGCAAAATGTTACCCAAAGCATCAGTAGAATCAAATTGTTGCAAAATGTTACCCAAAGCATCAGTAGAATCAAATTGCTGCAAAATGTTACCCAAAGCATCAGTAGAATCAAATTGCTGCAAAATGTTACCCAAAGCATCAGTAGAATCAAATTGCTGCAAAATGTTACCCAAAGCATCAGTAGAATCAAATTGCTGCAAAATGTTACCCAAAGCATCAGTAGAATCAAACTGCTGCAAAATGTTACCCAAAGCATCAGTAGAATCAAATTGTTGCAAAATGTTACACAAAGCATCAGTAGAATCAAATTGCTGCAAAATGTTACCCAAAGCATCAGTAGAATCAAATTGCTGCAAAATGTTACCCAAAGCATCAGTAGAATCAAATTGCTGCAAAATGTTATCCATAGCACTATTAAGGGGAACGTTGGATACAAATGTAGGTATACAATTATTTGTATACCTGTCAGGTAAAACGTTTTTCAAAAATCCGCTGAGCCCATAATAAGGTACATTAGTGTTACACAGGTATAATCAGTTATTTTCACAGCAGGACTCTCTTTGAGGAAACTCTTGGCTGTCTCTTTTGGTTTTGTTTTAATAAAAAACGTGGTAGTTTTAGTTAGCTTTTCTTAATTTTGAATGATTAGGACCGTGACTTTGCATTTTACAAGGATTAAATTTGTATGACCGACTTTCAATGTAATATATAATTCAATATGTACTTGTCTTGTGAATACGCAGCATAGCAGTTTGTAAGAAGTTTATTCTTCGATAATATGCCAAGCTGTATGCAGGTACTATGCCGTACTCGATATGCTAAGCCTAAGTTAATCTCCTTATATGAGCTCTACACCAATAAAGACTGAGACTGCCTACCTCACTCTCCCCCTCCCGCTATCGCCTCCTCTGAAAACCCATGCACTGAGCTGCACTTTTTAAAGGTCTAAATGTTACGATCCTTAGTCGGGTAATCCATGATTCTATAGAGATAGCTTCGACGGTAAAATATAAGGGTTAAAGCTCTAATATATTTTGTCTAATTGGAATTTAAACATCAAAATCAGAATTTGATTCAACTGAGCCTGCGTTTTACTAATGTAAACTAAATAAGTCGATTTGGACTAAATAAAAACACTTTTTATCAGCTGGATCTAGCTGACACTTTTTAGTACTTTAGTGGGTTTTCTTTAGCTATGGCTAAAATTTGGTCCCGGTGGGTTGGATTTTTAAAAAATTGATTCAGTTTACTCGGATTGGCTGAGTCAAGACGTCAATATTAATTTAGCGTTGTATATATGTGTGTGTAGATAAACTGCCTAATAGTCACAGTTGGGTTTGTTTTTGCTTGACTGACCTCCAGGCTTGAAGTCACTGACGAGGACATTATAGTAAGATTCTATAATGATGTGCACGGGTTGGTGCCGAAATTATGTCATAATAGTGCTGTATTTTTATATATATAACTTGTATATTTAGGACAAAACATGTATATTTAGGCACGAACATTTTCCTAATATATATGCTTTAACTAAATTTTTTTATTATTTGTGTTTAAGCACAACGTGCCCCGACCAGCAGGAACTGAATCTGCATTTTCATCCTATGGAAAGCCCCTACCTATATAGATTTTAGGAATGCTGCGCAAATCCGTAAAACTACGAAAACCTTACCGGATTTGAAAACATACGACTAAAAATTTGCTGCTACTAGTGGTATGATGCTAGTGTTCTACAAAAAATTTCGACTGTGTGGGAACGTGGTAACTGTGTGGGCACGTGGAGAGTGTGTGGGAACGTGGAAACTGTGTGGGAACGTAGCATGTTTTTGTTCATTTAGGCATATTTTCGGTTTTCCGAGCATACCTAGACATGGGGGCATCGCTAACAAAAATCTGGCATTTCTTTGTGAATAATAATATATAAGTTGAAAGTCACAATGAATGGTCTATATTTGGATCATGAAAAACCATGAATTTTATGATGTTCGTGTTATTGGTTCTACGATTCTTTAATAACGGGACGCTCATGTATAAAACAGGGGCCATAAATGCATATAAAACATTATGTATAACGCTCTATACCTTATATATAAGTGGTTGTATATATATACATATAATAACATATATAATTTTGATTTTATTGTATGTGTTGCATTTCGACATTAATTTCAGATTCTTTAGTTCAGTCTTTGTATTAGCTACTCAAGTTCCATTGTTCCGACCCAAAGTATTGTTAAATTTAAGTGATTTTTAGAGTCAGATCTATGGAGTACGGCTAATAGGGAACGAACTTAGCGTGCGGCAAACATTATCTGGACGAAGGCCATATTCACGTGATGCTGCGTCCGGGTCCGATCAGGTCCTGGCGCGTTACGTGCATTTTATGCATGAATATGTATTTTATATTGAGTGTTCACACAGTCATGGGCGCCAATGCGTGGGAATAGGGGGGACAAGTCCATCTACTTCCAGTTTTCATGACCGAAGAAAATTATTCTCAAACCAGCGGTTAGGGATGTTTCATTACCGTTTACGCTGATTCCGTTATGTTTATTCTATGTTACCCGAAGTGTTGACAACTGTGGTATTTTGCAAAGACGTATTCAAGGGATCTTTGGGTCGGATTCCTCCACCGGGGCAGAAAACGTACAGGTGCTTCGACGAAGGCGGTAGAAGAGAAAGCCAGGGGTATCAAGCTTCCCCTTTTTCATCAAGGTTACTTGGACCCTCATAACTTTCTAACGGCGGCGTAGATTTCGATAAACTAACCCCAGTAGATTTCTCCCACCAAGCCGAGTCGAATAGTACCCAACATTATTACCATATTCCGTATCAAAAAATTTTGGGTTCCCAATGGGGACCTCAAAAAATCGAAAAAAATTATCGATTTTCTGAACCGCCTTGTCGAGCTGAATCGATTGATACCCATATCAGCTCTGTATCTTCAAAATTGATCACATTCGGCTGGGGGATAATGGAAAAGAACCGTATTTTCTGGGTTTTTACGAAGGGATGTTTCCTGATTATAAAATCACAATCCAGTTTCGTATTTCAATGAACCATCTAGTTTGTCTTCTGAAAGTATTAAAGGGGTTTATTTGTTGAAACACATGATGGTGATGTACCATTAGTCTAGGTACTAACTAGTATATACTGCGACATAATTCATTTAAGGAAAAATCTTGGACAAAAACTTTATGTAGTGACTGTAAATTTATGTATTGATGTTCGTTTTGTGTTAATATTCTGTTTGGAATGTTGCGTGTATGTATATATACGTAATGTTATATAACATTTAAAGCAGCTCGCAAATCAGGGAAAACGGAGCGAGTGTGGTTAGTCTGTGTTTATCGGGTATTTTGTCGTACCAAATTTAGATCCCTAAGCCCGTCTAAAGCCCCAAGATAGGAACTATTCACCGACCATAGTTCAACACAACGGTACCGGTATTTTTAGTCATATTTAAAAACCGAAGAACTTTTTATTTCTTTTTCCAATGACAAAAAAATCTTTTATAATTTAAGAAAAATTATAATTTGAAGAGTCATTATGACGTAGTAGGCTTCTAATACTTGCCTTATGCGCGACTAAACTTAAAATGACCCCACTTACCATTCTATTTTTACAATTGCCATATTTTTTGTAGCAGAACGCATCTTTGTGATTGCATCATGTAGTAAAACCCATTTGAGAACAGCAGTAAGGTGGCATAAAATGGGTAATTTTTGGTTCGGAAATTCGTTAGTGAAATCCAAAAATTGTTTAAAACATAATTTTGTGAGTTTTATATTCGTGCGTTTTGTTCGTGAACAGTGTTACAGAGAGGCATCGGTCGACACATGGGGTGCAGTAATAGAGCGATGGAAACTAGTCTAAACATGTTGTTGAACATTTGAAATCAACAATTTTTAAACTTGTTCGTGAACGCAAACGTTAAAATTTTTATTTGTTCGTGAACACAAAGGTATATCCTTTTTTAGCGAATGTTGTTCGCGAACACAAACGTAATAAATTTATTTTTGTATAGATTATTTTTTCATATGCAAGCGACATCAAGCAAGTATGATTAAAATCACCAAGCATCAAATGTTTGCGAACATTCGCTTTTTAAAATTACAGTTGTGTTGGAGATAATGACCTATTAATCGTGCTCGCGCTGTTTTTGAATCTATAATTTATCAGTGAACATTTTATGAGTGAAATTGTTCGCGAACAAGTAATAGTTGTAGCACAGCCATCGTGCATTAAGTGATTTGTACGCACGTTTGGGACGAGTTCAGACGACTGCGTCAGCACGAGTTTAAGCGAGTTAAACAACACAACCGTGTGTACAAATCATTTGACGCACGCCCGGCTGTGCTACAACTGACTTGTAATACAGCTAATTTAGCTAAACGTGCGTTAAGTCATTTTGATACACGGCTTTAACTATATAAGCCGTGTTACAAGTTCTTTTATATATCGTATTTGACTATGATTCCAGGTTAATAATTTAATGATTGTACAAATTTTTTGAAAATTTAAAATATGAAAATTATTTGTTCGTGAACACTTGAACATTTACAGAAAATTTAATTCGTTTTGTGAACAAAACTAGTTCAATTTCATTTTAGATAGCAAAGTTCGCGAATGCTGAAAACTAAAAATTTTAACCACGTTCGTGTTGGCGAACAAAACGAATCCTGAATTAGTCAATGTTCTAGTTAGCAGTGAACCGTTTTCTACTCATAAGAAATCGCCAAAATTGTGTTCCGACACAGTTAGTAATTTCTGGCAGTTGGTTTCCACTCTGTCTAATTTTGGTTAACCAAAAACGATGCCAAATTCCCTGTTTGTTCCATAACGATGGTTTTCGATTCTACATCGGCTTTAAACCCAGAAAGGCTATAGACATGTTTGATTGACTACAAAATTCTATATTGGAAAATTGGTGAATTTGACTATTTTGGTGCTAAGTTTTAACAAATTTTGCTCCCGCAGGGTTAATAACACAATCAATATGGTGTCTAAACCATGAAACCAAATTGTTTAACAGATTAAAAAACTCTATAATCCCATAGATCACCAGAATAAACCTTGCTTTGTAAAAAAATATTGAAGTTTTCATTTCTTAAGGTCTTTAAACTTTCGCTCATAGCTCGAAAACGGCGGCTTGACAAAAATGAGGTAAGGCAAAGTTGTAGCTAAGGCAGGATACTGCATGGTGATTCCATTTCTATCTAGCGAAATATGAGGCGAAGGATAGGTACCCAGGCGGTCAAAACTGACCCCATTTTGAACCGAAGAACGTGGTCGGCGGCTTTAGCGTCTAATGAAAGGGCACAAACAGACTGAATTTGTGATCAAATGAAAAAATTATGAACATTCATTTATCCGGTGATGAGTTATGATCTCCACGGACAGACAAATTTTATCCGATTCCGGTGATGAGTTAGGATCTCCACGGACAGACAAATTTTTTCCGATTCCGGTGATGAGTTATGATCTCCACGGACAGACAAATTTTTTTCCGATTTTTGCCGCTAGAACAGCAATTTGTAGAAATCCGCTCGCTTCTCTCGCGTCGTTTCATTAAATATAGATCCAAACATACACATTTGATCATGTAAATTTTTAATATAAATTTTCATGTATATAGGTACATACATTGATTCACTTTGACAAATCTGTATTTCGAATATATATCTAAATTTGTTTGGAACGAGGTGAACGAGAATTGCGGATGTTCAATGTTTTTATATGGTCCTGGATAGTGTATATATTATGTATAGTAAAGTGTTTTGGAATTTTTGGTGTCTTTAAATTTAATCAAAATGAAATCGCATCAATACTATATTCAGTGGAGTATGCTTATAGTGAATGCGCATCGAGCGGAAATGCGATTGCATGGAGAAGCGGTTGTCTTCAGCCGGGCAAATTGGTGTTGCCCAAGTGTGGATATCTTAAAACGCTTTATAGTAAATTCTTATTCGTTCCTTGCAATTTTACTGTAATGACACTCTAATATTTGTATTAAGGTTAGAGATTGAAGCCCAGCAAAACGGTATGCCACGTTGGGACCCTGGTGGAATATATATATGTTGAAGCGGTTGCCTTCAGCCGGGCAGATTGGTGTTGCCCAAGTGTGGATATCTTAAAACGCTTTATAGTAAATTCTTATTCGTTCCTTGCAATTGTACTGTAATAACACTCTAATATTTGTATTAAGGTTAGAGATTGAAGCCCAGCAAAACGGTATGCCACGTTGGGACCCTGGTGGAATATATATATGTTGAAGCGGTTGCCTTCAGCCGGGCAGATTGGTGTTGTCCAAGTGTGGATATCTTAAAACTCTTTATAGTAAATTTTCATTCGTTCCTTGCAATTTTACTGTAATGACACTCCAATATTTGTATTAAGGTTAGAGATTGAAGCACAGCAAAACGGTATGCCACGTTGGGTATCTGGTGGAATATATGTGCATTACATGCAACAGTCGTGAACTCAGCTTTGAAGCATGACAGAAATATGGGCCCATGTCACCTATATGGATCGAATGTAATGTCGTTAAAAATAAGTACAGCTTGGTGCGGAAGGTTTGGTGGTATTATTGAAGACGGAACTGGCGCCGCAATATATTTCGACCGATAAAATTTGGGTCTTCATGGTTATACATAGCCCGAGAATTCTTCGTCGGGAAGGCACGGTAATCAGTTTAGTATCATTCGACTCTTCTCAGCTCGACAAGGCGATTCAGAACATGTCCATTAGACCATATTTTACAACAAGAAATGTATTTTTTGAGTTCCTTTTGTATAAAAAATTTTCTTCTGGATGATTGTAAAATTTTATTTATCTTTCGAGCCTTATTAACGAGCTGATTCAAATGCAAATATGAGCCGAATCTGTTCATTGCGTGGCGGCTTGGGCTTAACCGAAATCGTTGCCAGATTCAGCTGATTTTACAATCAGATTCAGCTCATCAACGCGGTTCTGATAACATATATATAAAATTTATAGCGTATTTTCGGTTATATCCATATCCAGGAAATGAATGTTGACGATACAGCGTTAATCTTGGTACCATGAAACTCAGCTCAACGAAGCGGTTCAGAAAATATTCATTTTGGTTGGTTTTATGACAAATTTTTTCGACTCGAATTCCCTTGGTACACAAAATTTTCGAAAATTCTCAAACTTTTAGTTTCATTGATGAACTGAGTCAAATGGTACAATAATCAGCTGTATAGGTTCATTGGTTAACGACTTTTAAGCTTAGCAATGCGGTTGAGTATATATCTGTATAGAAATATCTATTCCTTATATTTCAGTTAACAATTGACAGTGGGTAATTTTTGGATTATTCTTAGAATCCCCCAGCCCTAAATTGGTCAATTTTGAAGACAAAGCGGATTTTTTAGCAGAAGCTCGCTGAAGTGAATTAGAAAATAATCAATTTCGGCTAGTTGTCTTGCAAACAAAATTTTTTTTTTACGTTTTTTTTGGGTTCCCAATCTCCTTGGTACCCACAATTATTTTCGAAAAATATTGTCATGGACATTTTTAAGCTCATCTGAGTCCAGTGGTAGAAAAAAATTTCGCATTATCTTCAAAATTGATTAATTTCGGGCGGAGGGAGATTCTAGGAAATCCGCCGGCCGGCCATAGACAGTGATGAAAGCCGTTGATCAGCTATTGTAGAATATCGCTCGCCCGGCCGTGGTCTATCTGCTGACTACTGTATAGCATTTGACTTAAACCATGTTACTTGGAGCTTTTTGATTTATATATATACATATATATAACCAATATAAACAAGGATTTTTTGTACGGTCCAGTACCATGTTGCCATGTTTATACATATACCATAATATGTTTATTTATTAAACTAATATGGCGTCAATGTTTAACGGTAGATCTCAATCTCGGCCGTCGCGCATCGCTAGCATTTTTACTATAGTCTGTCTAGGCGTAGCATTCTGCAGTGTACCCGTAGCCATTTCATGGTTACACCGTGCAAAACCTTCATAATGCAAACCCATTTTTGTACGAATGCTAAAGAAGCGTTTTACAAAAAATATTAGATTCATATCGAAGTAAGAAGTTTCTTGGCAGTACATTTGACGTAGTCGTCGGCTGAGCCATGACCGGCCATTGACCGTTCGCTGACGGCCCATTGATTTCTGAGTTTAAAGCGGACCGTTGTCCAACTCTGATGCTGGGCAGCTATACAATGTGAAATCGTACAAGAAATTTTTTATTACCTATACATAAATAAAATATTTATGTGAACCAGATGTGTTTACAGCAAATATATATGTCACAAATTGTGACTTGATCCAGCAGATCCGTCACAGAGTTTTCAAAACTCAGGTAAGGATTGGATGTAAAGCATACGATTACCTGGTCGAGAGGAGATTTAAGTAAAGAATCAATATCCGTTTTGCTGCAAACCATAAATTGCCAATCAGAATGAATATTTTTAATCAGTCTATTTCAATTTCACGTTCTTTCAGTTTAGCGACGCTGGAGGATTTATTTATCTGTGACTGCTTATTGGTCCAATTATAGCCATAGCCTTGGCGAAAATTATACTGACTGTTATCGCCTGAGCTCAACTTTGATCTTATGATGTTTTGTGTTTCTCCGTGAACCTGAAATCCAGCACCAGCGCCATCCATCAGGTTGCTAATTGAGAAGTCCCGAGGATTTGGCTTCGTCGAATTTGTGTTGCTACTTCTATTGGCCGTCTTTATGCCGTATTTCTCATTTCCTACGACAGATGATTGCGGAAAATTGGAGTCTGAAACATGTAGAAGTATTATATATAAGGTTAATCACTGACTAACCCGGTTCTACTAAATACTTCTAATTCTATGTGGAACACACCCCAAACATGCATCATGGGCCCGTAAATCTGGCAACTGCAGTACTTGAGTGCATACTAACCCATCTCATACGTATTTACACAAAGAAATTGAAATTGGAAGTACAATATTTGGCAGGGGAAATTTGTAATTAGTTTTATTGTTTAAAGTTTAATGGCACTTCGATCGAGCCCCCTTCAGACTATGCACCCTCCCACAAGTAGGTATTGGGGGATGCGCTAAGCACAGTAATATTTATCAGTAGACTTGTAAAAAAAATTCTGACAATCAGGTCCCGAGTGAACAGACTTGACTGAAAATTCGTTACACTTTAAATATGATTTTCGCCATTTTGGCGAATGAAGCCCTGACGTGCAAAAATAGTGAAATATATAGGGCTACGCTTTGCACTCGCCTACCTTCCCACGCCACGCCACCTACTCCCTCGCCTACCCTCCCACGCCACGCCACCTACTCCCTCGCCTACCCTCCCACGCCTTCTACTCCCTCGCCTACCCTCTCACGCCACGCCTCCTACTCCCTCGTCTACCCTCCCACGCCATCTACTCCCTCGTCTACCCTCCCACGCCATCTACTCCCTCGCCTATCCTCCCACGCCACGCCACCTACTCCCTCGCCTACCCTCCCACGCCTTCTACTCCGTCGCCTACCCTCTCAGGCCACGCCTCCTGCTCCCTCACTTACCCTCGCACGCCACGCCTCCTACTCCCTCGCCTACCATCCCACGCCCCACCTCCTACTCCCTTGCCTACCCTCTTACTCGCCACGCTTTGAACGCGCTCGGGCACCTGTGGTGTCATCCATCTGACCTCTACTGTATAGCAGCTTTTAGAAAACGGTGCTAAATTCGTCTATGTTGATATGTGTCACACAGCCGAGGGAGCGTCCAACATCGCAATGGGGGCCTCTAACTCTGTAAGGGCGACTCTTCCAACATATACATGTGGTGGAACGAAGCTTTCATATGGCTGAAATAATACACCTTTCATATCAGGTTTTCCCTTCTATAAACATGGGGAGAGTAAAATAACACTAGTCCAGCAGGACCAATTTACGGTCATTTATGAACTCAGGCTAAGCTGAGGCTTAGATTTAGGCTTAAAATTTTTGGGTTAGAGAGACAAAACAAAATACATTCGACCCCTCCCCACAAGGGAAAAATTTGACATGATGCGCTAGGGTAGGAGAATATGGCATGATCCCAGTATGCTGTGCCTAACATTGAGCACTACGCTTTGTATGCGTGACGGTAGTTGAATTTTCATCACTTGCTGACGCTTTGCAAATTATATGTCTACATGTAAATAGTTTACCGTTCCGTGTCCTTATCCAACTTATATTTTGAGATTATTTATGTACTTCGCAACTGAGCTGCAGCTAGTGTATGACATTTAATAGTAAGCAGAATTATCTAAAATATAAACTATTACAACAATAAGCATTTAGCATTATCCCAAACTCATTGCAATCCAATGGATATGTTTTATTCAGCATTACATGCACTGACACCACGAGCACAATTTGTTTTGCTTCAGTAAAGTAATTTTTCTGAAATCACCGATTTAGGAATATATTGTTTTGATATATAGAATTCCTATTATATCGATAAATGCTCGATACTGCAAGAATGTTAAAACAATCAATAACTCCTATTTTGATAATTTATCTAAAATGTACGCTGAATATATCCAATTAAACCAGTTTAAATGACTAAATTTTCACAGTGCAAGTGACCACAGACATTGTACTATTAAATATTGACTGTACTTTAACAAAACTGGAGCACGTCTCGTATTTTACGACATAATGTATGTAAAGTAATTTGAATAATATACTGGAGAATGACTGTTGGCAATTTGTATGATTTTCGCTTTGCCAAACTTGTATCATCGTCAGTGTGCATAAATGTCAAATTTTCAGTGTATCAAGATAAAATGTATAGAAAATTTTATTGGTGGTTTCTCTACACCAAGTGGCAATATCTAGCCGATAAGTTTTATAGCTAGTGACAGCTACATTAAGTTTTAACTCTACCTAAAATGCTTATCCGAATAAGTATTCACATAACATGACACAGCTTTATATATAGAAATCAAGGCTTGTTCGCTTCGCTCAACTGGAACTTACTCTCGTCTTTTTGCTTAGTATTAACACAGTCATTACTATCACGAATCAAACGATCACTATTAGCCATTGCTTTTAAGCAGCATTTCAACGGTATCGGTATGGGAATCGGGATTGGAACCGGTATCGGTATTGGAAGCGGATATGCTTGAAGTAAAATATTCAAGCCGGGAACCGTGATAGCAGCTGTAGTTGTAGTTGAGCTGTGTGTTGTCGTGGTAGCGTTTTGCAATTGGTGGTTGTTGTTTGGATTTGTCGATTGTCTTCCAGTCTTTTCTTTGGTTGACTCTAACGTCGCCTGACAGTGGTTTTCGGCAGGGATCGTATTGCTGCGTGAAGTATGGTTTTGAAAACTGCTGTTTAAAGGTGTAGTACAACCAGGAGCCAATACTGGCAGTTGGCTTAGATTTGATCGGGAGTTTACTTGGTTGGAAAATGGTCGCGAAACACTGGTTGTAATCGATGAAGCTGCAGGTGACTGGCGATGGTCACCTTTGGATATGACTCCTGTTGTTACCATTGTTGTCGATAAATTGTTTGTCATATTTTGATGACCATCTACTGCTGAATACTTGAGGGAATACGACACAGGTTCACTGCCGGTGGAGATTTGACCGAAACTCAAGTCCGGTGAAATTGGAGAATCAAATCTTTGAAGGGCCATATTTTTCCGAGTACTATTGCCGTTTCGGTGTAGCAGTTGGTTTTCCCTAAGAAGATTTATTTGGCTAAGCTGATAGAGTTTCTCAGTTGAAGTTGTGTGCGAAGCTGATGTGTTCATTGATGTTGTACTATGTTCTAGCCCATTGTCGATACTTTGGAGACGCTGCGTCTGTGGTGAACGAGAAGCCAATGGTGAAGAGTTGCTGTCATTTAATTTGCTTACATTATACATCATCTCATTGTCAAACTGTTGTAATTGTGACCGCGCTAAAACGTCTTGATCACCGCTATAATTGTCACGAGAACAAAACGTATTTCCGTAGGGATTCAATAAATTTTGTGGCGGTGTTATCAGTTGTTGCAGCGATTCTACAGTGGATCCTAATGGTGGTGATGACAGTGGGATTGGGGCAGCTATTATCGAGTTTGCATGGGCCGCTTCCAATAATTTTAGAAGGTAAAGCTCAGTTGTGGTCGGTAATGATTGATAATGATGAAATTGTGGCATCACATTTAACTTGCTAGCTTCATCAGATTGCGTCGATACCGGTGACGTGTCTTTATCAGACAGTGGTCCAAAATTGCTTCGACTACTATTATTTGGTTCATCGGATTCTAATTGACGTCCAATTCCTGATGCTCCGTTCTTATTGTCACCAGCGTCACACAACACACGCTGCCGTCCGCTATAACTTGCACTAATCACCGGTTGTTGTTGTTGCTGCTTCTGATTCTTGTGTTCAACACCGGTTGGTGGAATGTGCCTTCGTTCGCCTAAATCACGAACCAAGCGTAAATTTTGCCAATACTTTTTGTTAAGAGCATAGTATGGATGTGGACGCGGAGCCTGATTCCGACGATTGCGATGTGGTTTGGCAATAGTTGTTGGTCTTCCACGTACGATGTTGCTATTGCCAGTGTTGTTGCTTTTTCGTACACCGGATTTTGGCTGTTGTACGTGATTTTTGGTATTCTTTGTGTTGTCATCAGGTCCGTGATTAGCTAGATCACTAATCGCCAAATCAGTTTTGGTTACTTGGTGACTCGTGTGTATTTCTGATTTTGTTTTATTATTCGAAGATTCCACTATAATTGATCTAGTGCTTGGAGAATTTGCACACGACTGCTCCCTACTATCGATGTTATTGCTTTGATAACTGTCGCCGTCTTCATGATCGACACTAATCACATTTCTGATATCGTGATAGTCATTTGGGTTCTGGCGTTCAGAGGTATTGTTGCAGCTGACATGCTGTTGTTGATGATCTTCTTGACAAGATTCTTTGTCGATTTCTTTGGAAGTTGGTTCAAGCAAGCGTTGGACGTCATTGTCCGCTGTCGAGTTATTCTCTTTCTCGTTTGTGCTAAGATGATTCGGATTGTGGACAATTTTTCTTACATTTTTGTTGGCAATTATAAGATGTTTATAAATTTTTGCAATTTTCCCACCGCCACTGCTGCAACTTGCGGTTTTAGAAGAGGAGCTAATCGATATACTGTTGGCATCACAGCTGCGCTCTTCGTGGTGGATACCGACGGGCGAGGAGGGTGACCTGAGTCGTTCGGTTTTCTCTGACTCCCCACAAGCGTTACCACCGATAGCAGATGCTGTTGTAGGTCCTTCATGATTCGGACAAATTTCCATTGAACAATACAAAGGCGGAGGTAATGGTGGTGGTGGTGGAAAATTGAGGATCGATGATAGTAATGTTGGTACAATGTTGGTAACTCCTGAGTTTGGAATGTCGAGTCCAGGTGAAACAACTACGTGGTCAGGACTGATCGAGGTCAGCGTTTTGCCTTGAGAATACAGGAGCGGATCCTTTTGGTTGCTACTGCATTGCGAGCCTGATGACGGCGACAAATAATGTCCAACGAGATGGTGGTTCGGTGGTGATACGTAGCGATACGGGTCGATCGAAACTGATGAGGCGTTGGCCCTGCGACGATTAATAGACGGTAAAGAAATTGCTGAAACGAGATATTTTGATTCCGTAGTCAGGTTTTGTGCGGTAGGCAGCAGTTGATCATTATTTCGTATCAGTGTGTCAACATCAGCAGCGGTTGTGCTGGTGACAGCTCTAGGACTGTTGATTTTTGTTGCAACTGAAGACGAATAGTGTGCACTGCTTTTCAATCGTGCTGTGGAATTACTACGTAGTCGTTTTGGTGATGGAATGCCCGCCGCACCTGAAGAAGTACGATATGCTGTAGATCGATAGCTCCTACTGCTTTTCATCGTACCGCAAGAATTGTAAGGGGCTAACTTGTTGTGGCCTGAAAAAAAAATAAATTTACGGCTTACACACTACGAGAGCTCAAATATCAATGTCGAGGAAGATCTCCGTACCACCGAGTTCGAGCCATGGCGTGATCACATTTTGCCGTTGTCTCCACAAATGTCAATTAAGATCCGGAACCTAATGTGCCATGGTAATTTATGTTCATGGTAACTACGATTCAAATCAGCGTGGCGTGGACCATGATATGTGAAAATAGGGCTTAAATTTAGCTTTAATTCAAGCATGTATTTATTGGATTTGCAAATTCTAGATGTTTTACTAAATATAAGGTTATGTATTATTAATAGCGAGCAAACCCGTTGTACGATTCAATCTCTTAATACATAAGAGCCTAATATTTACTGTTGGGTTTAACCAGTATAGGTAATTGAGGTCTTTTCAGTCACCCCCGCCCCAGCCCTGAAACTAAATTTTGAAGATACACCGATTATTTTAGTACCATTCGACTTAGTTCTCATTCGACTCGATTCATGCCGGCCAATTTATGACATATTTTTATCAAGTTTTTTTGGTTCCCGATAGTAATGTGTATTTGCGAAAAAAATTTTGATTCCCCTTTAGGACTGAAAATTTTCGAAAAAAAATTTTACGGATAATTGTAAAATTTTATATACCATTCATACCATATAGATGAGCTGAGTCGAATTATGTCAAAATCAGCGAAATCAGTTCACATGTTAACGACTTGGGCTAAGGCTGAACGAACTGAGCAAATTGAATCACTATTCGAGTCAAATCGTCAATGTGGTTCAAATGATATAAAAAATTATACCTTTACCTTTAACAATTTTGACCAAAACCGTGGACACTAATGGACCATTGGGAGCCTAAAAATCGAAAAAATGGTCATAAAATTGGCCGAATTAGATATTTTCTGAACCAGCTCATCGAATGGTACTAAAACTACCGTTGCATCTCCAAAACTGGCCAATTTTGGCCTCAATGAGGCTTACCGAAAAGACCCGATAATTATATACAACCATTTAATTATCAAGGTTATTTATTATTAATTTGCAATTTATAGATTTCTGTGCTGCCTGTACATTTCCGGATATTTTCCGATCACTGCCAGAACGCTTGTTTATGGTATGATCTTATTCGCACCCTCAAGACGAATTTCTAAGTCTCTCAAAAGCACGAAAATTGTTCTTCATCATGGATATTTCCGAATGAAAAACAATTTATACTGATTATGCTACTAACGCCAGAACGTCTACTTCCTGCTAATATTGTAATTGAATTCTGAAATTTTTGTAATATTTCTAGACTTGTTGAGTTATGATATTTTATCTTGTTGAGTTATGATTTTTTATCTTGTTGAGTTATGATTTTTTATCTTGTTGAGTTATGATCTTTTATCTTGTTGAGTTATGATCTTTTATCTTGTTGAGTTATGATCTTTTATCTTGTTGAGTTATGATCTTTTATCTTGTTGAGTTATGATCTTTTATCTTGTTGAGTTATGATCTTTTATGTTGTTAAGTTATGATCTTTTATCTTGTTGAGTTATGATCTTTTATCTTGTTGAGTTATGATCTTTTATCTTGTTGAGTTATGATCTTTTATCTTGTTGAGTTATGATCTTTTGTCTTGTTGAGTTATGATCTTTTATCTTGTTGAGTTATGATCTTTTATCTTGTTGAGTTATGATCTTTTATCTTGTTGAGTTATGATCTTTTATCTTGTTGAGTTATGATCTTTTATGTTGTTAAGTTATGATCTTTTATCTTGTTGAGTTATGATCTTTTATCTTGTTGAGTTATGATCTTTTATCTTGTTGAGTTATGATCTTTTATCTTGTTGAGTTATGATCTTTTGTCTTGTTGAGTTATGATCTTTTATCTTGTTGAGTTATGATCTTTTATCTTGTTGAGTTATGATCTTTTATCTTGTTGAGTTATGATCTTTTGTCTTGTTGAGTTATGATCTTTTATCTTGTTGAGTTATGATCTTTTATCTTGTTGAGTTATGATCTTTTATCTTGTTGAGTTATGATCTTTTATCTTGTTGAGTTATGATCTTTTATCTTGTTGAGTTATGATCTTTTATCTTGTTGAGTTATGATCTTTTATCTTGTTGAGTTGTGATCTTTTATCTTGTTGAGTTATGATCTTTTATCTTGTTGAGTTATGATCTTTTATCTTGTTGAGTTATGATCTTTTATCTTGGTGAGTTATGATCTTTTATCTTGTTGAGTTATGATCTTTTATCTTGTTGAGTTATGATCTTTTATCTTGTTGAGTTATGATCTTTTATCTTGTTGAGTTATGATCTCATATATTCACAGTCCATGTATAAGTCCATATGGCGCACGTATACTGTTGATTTCATCTATGTCCATAAGTTTTCTAGGGAAAGAAAAACCTAAAGAAAACATATGTCGTGCAAAAATCACTACTGATCAATATTGCTGTTCTCAAATGTATATTTTTCCAATATATAATAAACTATTAACTTAGGATTAAATTTAAATGAAAGTTTAACAAATCGTGAATGAAATAGTATTTCTTGCTTTATATTTTATAAGCAAATTACATTCTGTATTACATTTACAAATAATAGTGATTTCTTATATCATGGGTCATTTTGATTCAGTTACATTTTCCAAAATTTTACATATGTTGAAGGCAAACGAACCCGGCGAGTTTTAGTAATATTAGCTGTATTAAAGCGCTGAAGTGACATTCTGCCTCAGACGAATACGCCTGAATGATATAAATACTTCGTGCAAGTACAAATATGGACACTGGACGTCACATAATAGATCAGAAAACCTCGATTCAACGTCAGAGAATTCAGCTGCAGTGGCAAAAAACGGTGGATTTTTGGGGTTGAGTCCTAAAATTAGTATCGAATAAGCCCTTGGAACGCGAGTCAAACTCTCAAAATACATTGCTTTAACCAACCTAGTAAATTGAAATAGATTCTTGTGGTATCAGAGACGTATTTAACTTTAGGTTGGGCAACGTACGTTTGGTATCATAGTTTAAACTACTTGTATGTAATCGATATTTCGTGATACTTTCTGCAGAATATGCAGTTTAATATGGTGTAATTTTTTCAATAAATTAATTGTTGGTATTGTAGTAGGAAAACCCCATAAACAGCCCGTCATCTCGAGTAATTTATGTAAAATTCAGGTACATTACATTAGAAATTTAATATAAATGGACGTAAAATAGATAACTGACTAAATCCAACAGAAGTCACTAAGGCGGAAAGTACTCCCAAAACAAACAAACAACAACATACATAATAGTTTATTACCGGTCAACCCAGCCTTATTACACAAAACTGTTATGCATTGTCCGTACTCACGCTGTCCATGTGAGATATAGACCAGATGAAAGATCATTAACTCGACAAGATAAAAGATCATAACTCAACAAGATAAAAGATCACAACTCAACAAGATAAAAGATCATAATTCAACAAGATAAAAGATCATAATCAACGAGTAAGAATCATAACTCAACAAGAGATAAAAGATCATAACTCAACAAGATAAAAGATCATAACTCAACAAGATAAAGATCATAACTCAACAAGACAAAAGGTGGTGAGCTCAAAATAAAAGATCATAACTCAACAAGATGAAAGATCATAACTCAAAATAAAAGGTGGTGAGCTGACAAGACAAAAGATCGTAACTCAACAAGATAAAAGATCATAACTCGACATCATAACTCTTTTTGATAAAGGGTGGGAAGGGAACATTTTGGAGCAATTGGTCATAACGGTAACAACAGTAAAAGATCATAACTCGAGCAAGATAAAAGGTCGTAAAAAAAAAGGATAAAAGATCATAACTCAACAAGATAAAAGATCGTAACTCAAAAATCAGTAGAAAGATCATAATTTTTGTGAGACGAGACGCTCGCTAATGTTCACCAAAAGACCCAAAAATGCTCACGCAACAATTTCATAAAAGACCAAAATTTTCAACAAGATGAAATTCATTAATTACGGACAAGATAAAAGATCATAACTTAACAACATAGTAAAAGATCATAACGCAGACAAAAAATAAAAGATCATAATTTTTTTTTTTTTTTTTTCGTCTGACTCAATCTATCATACTGGAAGGGTCGGTAGCTCGAGACAAGGTAAAAATTCATAATTTTTCGACGAGATAAAAGATCGTAACGAGGGGGGCGGAAAATCCATAACTCAGACGAGATAAAAAATCATAACTCAACAAGAAAGGATATCATAATTCAACAAGTCTAATAATATGTACAAAATTTTCAGAATTCAATTACAATATTAGCAGGAAGTAGACGTTCTGGCGTTAGTAGCATAATCTTAGTATAAATTTGTTTTTCATTCGGAAATATCCATGATGAAGAACAATTTTCATTCTTTGAGAGACTTAGAAATTCGTCTTGAGGGGTTCTGCCGAATTCGAGTCATGGACCAGTGGGGGGAAACAGAGCGTGGGGGGGGGGGGGGGGGGGGGGAAAATCTCGGGGCAGTGAAAGAGTTCGGAAGAATATCGGCCGGAAATGTACAGGCAGCAGCAGAAATCTAGTAAGAAAAAATTGAAAGCAATGAGAAAAAAAAAAAAACCTTGAAATATATTTTAGATGGGAGGTGTGTAGTATAGATCATATCCGAAAGTCTTTTCGGCTAGAGCGCTCATTGGGGGAGAAGCATTTTTTTTTTTCCAAGAAAAGAAAAATCCAAGCGAGTAAAGATCATTTTTTTATAAAAAATTACCATTGAAAGTCAAAAAAGTCTCAATTCGGAGCCAGAAATTTGGAAAATGACCATTTCGCTATTTTTAGAGGGCTGCCCAGGGAATCGAAGGGAGTGGCCATTCAGCGTGGTGGGCAAAAGCAAAAGTTATATTTAGCGTCAAAAAAAAAATATGTTAAAAGGTTAAAATTTATTAATTCTGTTTTTATTTTTTATCAGTTTTTTTGGAGAACCAGGCCATTGGACGGAGATTTGAGCTCGGGGGGGGGAAGGGGGGAATGGGGGGGTGAGGTTTGATTGATTCGATTTGTCGTTTTGCGTTCAGCCTTTAGCCCCAAAATCTTTAACATGTTGAACTGCAGATTTTCGCTGATTTTGAAAATCATAATTCGACTCGGATCTCATCAGCGTTATATGGGTATTGAAAAATGGTATATAAAATTTTATCAATTTATCCTTGTGTTTTAAAATTTTTTTTTTCGAAAATATTTTTTCAGTCCCTAAAGGGAATCAAAATTTTTTTTCGCAAATACACATTATACGGGAACCAAAAAAACTTGATAAAAATATGTATAAGATTGGGCGGTAGTGATATAATTCAAATGAGAACTAAGTCGAATGGTGGCTAAGAAAATAATTTAATATATTCGTTTCGAAATTTTCCAGCTTTCAGGGCTGGGGGCGGGTGCAAAACTAAATTGTATAAACTACAACCCAAACTAAATATATTTAGGCTCTTATAGTGATTAAGAGATTTTGAATCGGGGTACAACGGTTTGGCTCAGTACGTAACCTTATATTTAGTAGAAGTTTGAGTTACCAACTTTGCAAGATCCAAATGTACGATGCTTGAATTAAAGCCTAAATTTTTAACCCTTGATTTTGGCATATCATGGTCCCTACGGCCACGCGCTGTGATTAAATAGGTAGTCCAGTGAACATACCATGGCACGTCCCATTTCCGGATCTTAATTAGGCATTTGTGGAGAGCAACGGCAAAATGTGATATGTAGAGATCTTTCCTCGATTTGATATTTGAGCTCTCGTAAAGCGCAAAACACTTTTCGGCCGCGGCGCGCTCCACCCTTCCCGTCTTGCGGTACGATGGAAAGCATAGAGCTCGGATCTACAGTGTACTTCAAGGTGGGCCGGGCGCTCCCATCGCCCAAAACGACTCGGTAGTAGATTCCAGCAGCAGCCTGAAAAAGGCGGGTGCCTATTCGTCCTCAGTTGGGGACGGGTCCTAGAGCTGTCGCCCCGCGCCCCGCGGGGTGACGGTGTGTGTTGACACACTGATCAATGAGTCGACTGCTGCCTACCGCCGCAAACTAATACAGAAGTGGGAGCACGAAAATTGTTCTTCATCATGGATATTTCCGAATGAAAAACAATTTTATATTCAGATTATGCTACTAACGCCAGAACGTCTACTTCCTGCTAATATTGTAATTGAATTCTGAAATTTTTGTAGATATTTCTAGACTTGTTGAGTTATGATATTTTATCTTGTTGAGTTATGATTTTTTATCTTGTTTGAGTTATGATTTTTTATCTTGTTGAGTTATGATCTTTTATCTTGTTGAGATTTTATGATCTTTTATCTTGTTTTGAGTTATTGATCTTTTTATTCTTTTTGTTTGAGTTATTTGATCTTTTATCTTGTTGAGTTATGATCTTTTATATCTTGTTTGAGTTATGATCTTTTATTTTGTTGTTAAGTTATGATCTTTTATCTTGTTAGCAGTTTAGATCTTTTATCTTGTTGAGGGTTATGATCTTTTATTCGTTTGTTGAGTTATGATCTTTTTTTATCTTGTTGAGGGTTATTGATCTTTTTGTCTTTGTTGAGTTATGATCTTTTTATTTCTTGTTGAGTTATGATCTTTTATCTTGTTGAGTTATGATCTTTTATCTTGTTGAGTTATGATCTTTTATCTTGTTGAGTTATGATCTTTTATGTTGTTAAGTTATGATCTTTTATCTTGTTGAGTTATGATCTTTTATCTTGTTGAGTTATGATCTTTTATCTTGTTGAGTTATGATCTTTTATCTTGTTGAGTTATGATCTTTTGTCTTGTTGAGTTATGATCTTTTATCTTGTTGAGTTATGATCTTTTATCTTGTTGAGTTATGATCTTTTATCTTGTTGAGTTATGATCTTTTGTCTTGTTGAGTTATGATCTTTTATCTTGTTGAGTTATGATCTTTTATCTTGTTGAGTTATGATCTTTTATCTTGTTGAGTTATGATCTTTTATCTTGTTGAGTTATGATCTTTTATCTTGTTGAGTTATGATCTTTTATCTTGTTGAGTTATGATCTTTTATCTTGTTGAGTTGTGATCTTTTATCTTGTTGAGTTATGATCTTTTATCTTGTTGAGTTATGATCTTTCATCTACTCTATATTTCACATGGACAGCGTGAGTAAGGACAATGCATAACAGTTTTGTGTAATAAGGCTGGGTTGACCGGTAGTAAACTATTATGTATGTTGTTGTTTGTTTGTTTTGGGAGTACTTTTTTTCCGCCTTAGTGACTTCTGTTGGATTTAGTCAGTTGTCTATTTTACGTCCATTTATGTTAAATTTCTAATGAAATGTACCTGAATTTTACATAAATTATCTCGAAGATGACGGGCTGTTTTTGGAATTTTCCTACTACAATAATACCAACAATTAATTTATCTGAAAAAATTACACCATATTAAACTGCATATTCTGCAGAAAGTATCACGAAATATCGATTACATACAAGTAGTTTAAACTATGATACCAAACGTAAACGTTGCCCAACCTAAAGTTAAATACGTCTCTGATACCACAAGAATCTATTTCAATTTACTAGGTTGGTTAAAGCAATGTATTTTGAGAGTTTGACTCGCGTTCAAAAAGGGCTTATCCCATACGGTAATTTAAGGACTCAACCCCAAAAATCCACCGTTTTTTGCCACTGCAGCTGAATTCTCTCTGACGTTGAATCGAGCTTTTTCTGATCTATTATGTGACGTCCAGTATCCATATATTTGTACTTGCACGAAGTATTTATATCATTCCAGGGCGTATTCGTCTGTAGGCAGAATGTCACTTCAGCGCTTTAATACAGCTAATATTACTAAAACTCGCCCGGTAATCGTTTGCCTTCAACATATGTAAAATTTTGGAAAATGTAACTGAATCAAAATGACCCATGATATAAGAAATCACTATTATTTGTAAATGTAATAAAGAATGTAATTTGCTTATAAAATATAAAGCAAGAAATACTATTTCATTTCCACGATTTGTTAAACTTTCATTTAAATTTAAACCTAAGTTAATAGTTTATTATATATTGGAAAAATATACATTTGAGAACAGCAATATTGATCAGTAGTGATTTTTGCACGACATATGTTTTCTTTAGGTTTTTCTTTCCCTAGAAAACTTATGGACATAGATGAAATCAACAGTATACGTGCGCCATAAATGGGACTTATACATGAACTGTGAATATATGAGATCATAACTCAACAAGATAAAAGATCATAACTCAACAAGATAAAAGGTGGTTACTCAACAAGATAAAAGGTGGTGAGCTGACAGAGATAAAAGATCATAACTCACCAAGATAAAAGATCATAACTCAACAATCAGAAAGATCATAACTGAGCAATTCCAAAAGATTCGTAACTCAACAAGATAAAAGATCACCAACTCAACAAGATAAAAGATCATAACTCAACAAGATAAAAGATCATAACTCAACAAGATAAAAGATCATAACTCAACAATAAATAACTCAACAAGATAAAAGATCATAACTCAACAAGATAAAAGATCATAACTCAACAAGATAAAAGATCATAACTCAACAAGACAAAAGATCATAAGCTCAACAAGATAAAAGATCATAACTCAACAAGATAAAAGATCATAACTCAACAAGATCAAAAGTAGGTAACTTCAACAAGACAAAAGATCATTAACTCAACAAGATAAAAGATCATAACTAGACAAGATAAAAGATCATAACTCAACAAGATAAAAGATCATAACTCAACAAGATAAAAGATCATAACTTAACAACATAAAAGATCATAACTCAACAAGATAAAAGATCATAACTCAACAAGATAAAAGATCATAACTCAACAAGATAAAAGATCATAACTCAACAAGATAAAAGATCATAACTCAACAAGACAAAAGATCATAACTCAACAAGATAAAAGATCATAACTCAACAAGATAAAAGATCATAACTCAACAAGATAAAAGATCATAACTCAACAAGATAAAAGATCATAACTTAACAATATAAAAGATCATAACTCAACAATATAAAAGATCATAACTCAACAAGATAAAAGATCATAACTCAACAAGATAAAAGATCATAACTCAACAAGATAAAAGATCATAACTCAACAAGATAAAAGATCATAACTCAACAAGATAAAAGATCATAACTCAACAAGATAAAAAATCATAACTCAACAAGATAAAATATCATAACTCAACAAGTCTAGAAATATTACAAAAATTTCAGAAATTCAATTTCCATAATGTAGCAGGAAGTAGACGTTCTGGCGTTAGTAGCATAATCAGTATAAATTGTTTTTCATTCAGAAATATCTTATGATGAAGAACAATTTTCGTGCTTTTGAGAGACTTAGAAATTCGACTCTTGAGGGTGCGAATCAAGATCATACCATAAACAAGCGTTCTGGCAGTGATCGGAAAATATCCGGAAAAATGTACAGGCAACACAGAAATCTTATAAATTGCAAATTAATAATAAGTAACCTTGATAATTAAATGGTTGTATATAATTATCGGGTCTTTTCGGTAAGCCTCATTGAGGCCAAAATTGGCCAGTTTTGGAGATGCAACGGTAGTTTTAGTACCATTCGATGAGCTGGTTCAGAAAATATCTAATTCGGCCAATTTTATGACCATTTTTTGAATTTCTAGGCTCCCAATGGTCCATTAGTGTCCACGGTTTTGGTCAAAATTGTTAAAGGTAAAGGTATAATTTTTTATATCATTTTTGAACCACATTGACGTATTTGACTCAAATAGTGATTCAATTTGCTCAGTTCGTTCAGCCTTAGCCCAAGTCGTTAACATGTGAACTGATTTCGCTGATTTTGACAAGTAATTCCACTCAGCTCATCTATATGGTATGAGTGGTATATAAAATTTTACAATTATCCGTAAAATTTTTTTTCGAAAATTTTCAGTCCTAAAAGGGAATCAAAATTTTTTTCGCAAATACACATTACTATCGGGAACCAAAAAAACTTGATAAAAATATGTCATAAATTGGCCGGCATGATAGAGTCAGATAGAAACTAGCTCAAATGGTACTAAATAAGTCTGTGTAATTTCTAAAATTTAGTTTCAGGGCTGGGGCGGGGGTGACTGAAAAGACCTCAATTACCTATACTGGTTAAAACCAACAGTAAATATTAGGCTCTTATGTATTAAGAGATTGAATCGTACAACGAGTTTGCTCGCTATTAATAATACATAACCTTATATTTAGTAAAACATCTAGAATTTGCAAATCCAATAAATACATGCTTGAATTAAAGCTAAATTTAACCCTATTTTCACATATCATGGTCCACGCCACGCTGATTTGAATCGTAGTTACCATGAACATAAATTACCATGGCACATTAGGTTCCGGATCTTTATTGACATTTGTGGAGACAACGGCAAAATGTGATCACGCCATGGCTCGAACTCGGTGGTACGGAGATCTTCCTCGACATTGATATTTGAGCTCTCGTAGTGTGTAAGCCGTAAATTTATTTTTTCTTTCAGGCCACAACAAGTTAGCCCCTTACAGTTCTTGCGGACCACCAAAAAAGCAGTAGGAGCTATTGATCTACAGCATATCGTACTTTTTAGGTGCGCGCATTTTTCATCACCAAAACGACGACGTAGTAATTCCACAGCACGATTGAACAGCGACACCATTCGTCTTCAGTTGCAACAAAAATCAACAGTCCTAGAGCTGTCACCAGCACAACCGCTGCTGATGTTGACACACTGATACGAAATAATGATACCCCCAACTGCTGCCTACCGCACAAAACCCCACGACGTAGTCAAGATTTCTAGTTTCAGCAATTTCTTTACCGTCTATTAATCGTCGCAGGGCCAACGCCTCATCAGTTTCGATCGACCCGTATCGCTACGTATCACCACCGAACCACCATCTCGTTGGACATTATTTGTCGCCGTCATCAGGCTCGCAATGGAAGAGAGTCAAAAGGATCCTGCTCGCAATCCAAGGCAAAACGCTGACCTCGATCAGTCCTGACCATGTCGCTTCACCTATTACATTCAAACTCAGGAGTTACCAACATTGTACCAACATTACTATCATCTATCTTTCTCACCCTTCCACGACCACCACCATTACCTCCGCCTTTGTATTGTTCAATGGAAATTTGTCCGAATCATGAAGGACCTACAACAGCATCTGCTATCGGTGGTAACGCTTGCTGGGGAGTCAGAGAAAACCGAACGACTCAGGTCACCCTCCTCGCCCGTCGGGCATCTCACCACGAAGCGCAACTGTGATGCCAACAGTATATCGATTAGCTCCTCTTCTAAAACCGCAAGTTGCAGCAGTGGCGGTGGGAAAATTGCAAAAATTTATAAACATCTTATAATTGCCAACAAAAATGTAAGAAAAATTGTCCACAATCCGAATCACTCAGCACAAACGAGAAAGAGAATAACTCTACAGCGGACAATGACGTCCAACGCTTGCTGAACCAACTTCCAAAGAAATCGACAAAGAATCTTGTCAAGAAGATCATCAACAACAGCATGTCAGCTGCAACAATACCTCTGAACGCCAGAACCCAAATGACTATCACGATATCAGAAATGTGATTAGTGTCGATCATGAAGACGGCGACAGTTATCAAAGCAATAACATCGATAGTAGGGAGCAGTTGTGTGCAAATTCTCCAAGCACTAGATCAATTATAGTGGAATCTTCGAATAATAAAACAAAATCAGAAATACACACGAGTCACCAAGTAACCAAACTGATTTGGCGATTAGTGATCCAGCGAATCACGGACCTGATGACAACACAAAGAATACCAAAAATCACGTACAACAGCCAAAATCCGGTGTACGAAAAAGCAACAACACTGGCAATAGCAACATCGTACGTGGTAGAACCAACTATTGCCAAACCACATCGCAATCGTCGGAATCAGGCTCCGCGTCCACATCCATACTATGCTCTTAACAAAAAGTATTGGCAAAATTTACGCTTGGTTCAGATTTAGGCGAACGAAGGCACATTCCACCAACCGCGGTGTTGAACACAAGAATCAGAAGCAGCAACAACAACAACCGGTGATTAGTGCAAGTTATAGCGGACGGCAGCGTGTGTTGTGTGACGCTGGTGACAATAATAACGGAGCATCAGGAATTGGCACGTCAATGAGAATCCGATGAACCAAATAATAGTAGTCGAAGCAATTTTGGACCACTGTCTGATAAAGACACGTCACCGGTATCGATGAATCTGACACGAAGCTAGCAAGTTAAATGTGATGCCACAATTTCATCATTATCAATCATTACCGACCACAACTGAGCTTTACCTTCTAAAATTATTGGATGCGTAAAATGCAAACTCGATAATAGCTGCCCCAATCCCACTGTCATCACCACCATTAGGGATCCACTGTAGAATCGCTGCAACAACTGATAACACCGCCACAAAATTTATTGAATCCCTACGGAAATACGTTTTGTTCTCGTGACAATTATAGCGGTGATCAAGACGTTTTAGCGCGGTCACAATTACAACAGTTTGACAATGAGATGATGTATAATGTTAGCAAATTAAATGACAGCAACTCTTCACCATTGGCTTCTCGTTCACCACAGACGCAGCGTCTCCAAAGTATGGACAATGGGCTAAAACATACAACATCAATGAACACATCAGCTTCGCACACAACTTCAACTGGAACTCTATCAGCTTAGCCAAATAAATCTTCTT
>JASANE010019615.1:0-21636 GCA_030248225.1 Trileptium ribeirensis | reverse complement strand
AAAAACATCGTCGTATCAGCAAATTTTTACAAATAGTATAACCTTGACAAGCTATGTTATTATCTACAGCAACAAGGATACAACGCTGCTTTTGACCCCCATGATATGATGGCTCCTCTGTTACTAAGGCTTAATTTATGTAAAGGTCGCAAAGTAACGGTATTGGCACACGCTTCCGGTAAATTCATTGTAACAGGTATTAAAAAATATCTTCGAAACAAAAAAGACTCGGAAAACTATTAAAAAGAAACGAAAAGCTACAAAGAAATCATCAAGAAAGCAACGAAAGAAAAATAAGAAGCGAAGCAAAAAGTCTCGATTATATTAAATTATTAATAAGGATTAACATAAATTTTCAATAATAAAATAATGGCTTTAAATTTCTCAGCCCACCCCAAATGTAGTGTTTCGGGTCTCGATCTAACATCGTTACCCCCTGTTCAGGATGAAGTTGAGAGCGTACAGGTAGTGGAAAGTGCGTGTTTTACGGGATTACCATCAGAAGATCACCTAACACCCTTAGATTTTAGATTTGGTGGCACTTCAGATTATATTGACGTAGACTCCATTATGTTATATCTCCAAGTAGACCTAAATAAACAAGGCCCACCACCTCCAGCTCCTGCTAGTAAACCCACAGCTAAGAAACCTAAAAAGAGACAAGTAATGACAGGAGATGGACCCGCAAATTTATTTCTATACTCTCTTTTCGAAAAGGTTGAACTAAAAATAGCGGGAAAGACGGTATCTTTAGAACAATCAAATTATCCCTATATTATGTATACCCTTTTTCACTTATACTTAACGAAAAGTGTACGTAAAACGCTACTGGAGACAGCAATTTATGAACCCGACCAACCGTATGGTTTTGATTTAGAACCTGATGCAACAGCTCAGAGGTCCAGTATGTTATTTAGCAGTAAAGGGGAGCTATATGGCCGCGTATTTACAGATTTTCTGAATATTGGCAGATTTTTACCAGGCAACCTACCCATCACACTAGTTTTTCATAGAACCAAACCCACTTTCAGCATTATAGGCAAAACAGATACCAAATACAGTATAAAAATTAAATCAGCAAAGCTCTACACACCCTACGTTACGCTATCACCACAAAGTCTTAGCAAATATCAACGTATACTTAGCAGCACGGGATTCAAATATCCAGTTGTTCGGCATAGTATAGTGACCAAATCACTGGGAACAGGTGATATGAACGTTTCGTGGTCCTTTATAAGTAATGGGAGAGTACCCAGGAGAATAGTACTTATGCAGGTAAGGGCATCAGCATATAATGGACAAATAGATAAAAATCCGTATAATTTTGAACATTTCAACCTTCAAAGTTTACAGGTATTTGTTAACAAAAAGTCTTACCCAACAACAGTACCTCTTACGTTCCAAGAGTCGGGAGATATATTTAAATCATACTTAAACTTTCTCAAAAATACAGATTTCTGTAACCTTGAGCCTGGATTTGACGCCTTTGGTTACGCTGCAGGCTACTTTATGATACCAATAACACTAACTAGGGACGGATCAACAAATTGTGGTTACCAGTCGTCAGTAGAAAATGGTAACGTAGACATAGAGATAACATACAGTAAACCATTAACAGAACCTATAATGTTGTTAGTTTTATCAGAAATTGACAGCTTACTCACTATAAAGGACAATGGAGAATTCAAGTGGGGAGAGTAGTACTTTGTTAGACGATACACCTATGTTACTGCAGCCAGCCTATAATGCAATCGTAGCGGGATCAACACAATCAGGGAAAAGTTATTTCGTACAGCAATTACTTCGTCACGTAAATGAGCTGCACACCCAAAACTTCGACAGGATCTTTTACTGTTACAACATGCCTGAGAAAGAGTTGTTATCTCTAAACGTCGAAAATTTAAAACTACTTCCCAGTTTTCCTGATTTTTTATTCGATGAAAAAGAATCACCGGTACATACCCTCGTAATATTAGATGATTTCATGGACAGTTTAATAGGAGATAAAAGGTTAATAACACTATTCACTACGATGAGACATAGGTTAATTTCGGTAATATTTATAGTCCAAAATTTATACTTTTGCCCGAAAGTTGGTCCTTGTATACGTCGAAATACTGATTATTACTTTCTCTTTGAAAATCGCGGGGACCAGGCAATGATAAACTCTCTGGGATCTAGAATGTTCCCCCATAAAAAGAATTATCTATCCGGGGCATACTCAAAAGTATTAAAAAGACCGTATGGTTACCTCATGATAAATCTAAAACCTAATACTCCACCAGAGTTTATTCTGTCAGAAGGTCTGTTGCCTTACGAACAAAGTTACGTATACATATGAGTGAATACATAAAAGAAAACCTTGTCGTGCTTAAATTTCTAGAGAAAGCTCCACTACAGTACTTAAAATCAATTCTCTCTAACCCCACAGTTTCCCTAGTTCGCGCAGTTTCAGAAATTTGCAGAAATATAGAGAACGGCAACATTAAGCTAAGTAGCGAAAATCAAACCTGGGTAAAGTCACATAAACGAAAAATTGTAGCACTAGCATCTCGTAGGAACTCCATTGCGAAGAAAAAGTTAATTTTAAGAAGGGTAGGCCATACTCTGTTTCCAAAGTTAATTCACATTGCAAACCCCGCCCTAAAAAGTTTATTTAAGTATGAGTGAGCCTAAACGGTATGCACTAGTAGAGGAGGGGCTATTTGAGAAACTTAAAGCAGGCACCGTTCCCGATAGTTCATTAAATAAACCATCATTAAATAGGCCAGTAGAAATAATTAATAAACCAACTTCATCAACAACGCTTCAAGATATCGTCAACGTATTACCCCGACGTCTACGTAACAAAGCAAAAATCTTCGCTCATTACCTCGAGGATCACGTTCAACTCAACTCTCAGGAGCGCGTGGTATACAACAACGGTACGATTGGTTCACATTTTATCGATCACATTCGGTACTTTACGTCGTCACCGTTTCTCAAAATACAACGACCTCCCGACGCATCACGGTTTGCTGGCATCATTAAGAAGGCTGGTGTTCCATCAAGTGCACTCGGAAGAAGTTTATCGTCAAAAGATGGCAATGCAAGAAGACCGAAGTGGGAAACGTAAAATGGAAACGGAAATTAATGCAGCTAAACGTCAATGCGCAACAACACGTACAGTAACGTCACCTAGCGGCAAACAACGTATCCTGTTCTTCAGCGGTTGGTCCCCGTTCTCCAAATTCTTCGTCAGCCGGTATTTGGCAGGCGGTATTCCTTATCACAGCGCGGAACAATATTATCAGGCGAAGAAAGCGTATCATTTTGGAGACTTTGATAACTATTACCGTATTCTTCAGTGCCGATCACCATCGAAAGCTAAACAATTATCAATAAACATTAGCAATTATAACTCCAAGGTATGGGATGCAATGCAATACGACGCAATGATGCAGGCTTTATGGACTAAGTTTAACAACAACAAGTCCCTCAAGCAACAGCTACTGGATACCGGTGATGCCACATTGGTTTACGCAACGGAATACGATGACTACTATGGTACCGGCGTGTCACACGAAGATCCAGCCTACGAAACGGAAGAAGAAATTCCAGGAAAGAATGTACTGGGTGAGTTGGGGGGGGAGGGGTTGGTTGGTTTTGTTTTGTGTTGTAAAAAGAAAAGGTGCTTCTCTTGAGAAAAAAAGGTGGGGTGGGCGGGGGGGATTTGTTTCTTCTTCTTATTTTTTTTTTATAGCTGTTGTGAAGTTTTTCTAATTTTTGCTTAAAATGTTTCAGATTGTTAAGATACTCAGTAATAATTTAGTAATTTTAACAAAAATATACATGGCCAGTCACTTGAATACAATAAACAGCATAGTCCATCATCATCAACTTGATATAATTCCTACAGTGCAATGCCTACATCGTCATATGGACCGCGTCACCTTGGCGAAGCTGCGGAACCCTGCGTGTGGCGAAATGCAACTGCGGTTTTACGCTTGGCTCAAAGCTCAAGACAACACTGTGTTTCATAATTTCTTACAAGCCCTCTACACCACGGGACAGCTGACGGTATACCGAATATTTACGGAAGAAGTAAAGAAAAACGGCTGCCAGTTCCGGTACCGGGAAGCCACGTCAAAAGAAGAATATGTAAATTACTATCTATTCTCGGGGCAGCGTGATTACTTGGTAGCGGAGGACAAGTACTGGAGAACTCAAGAAGACGTATGCGATCAGTGTCCCTTGAAAGAAATAACTAAATTGAATGAAAAACTTAATCGAATAAAGAAAATTCTGGAAGCTCATTTTCAGCTTGATTTTAATTTTGTTGTTAATACTGCACGCGGGGATTGCCACTCATTGGATGTAGCGCGAGAAATTTACAACCATTTCTAATGACACTATATAACGCCATAAGGCTTTGGTAATTTTAAATAAAACACATTCATGTTTTAGTTTCAGGAGCAGTTATCAAAAAATGTTACCAGTATGTCACAGTCAAAGGCATTCTGAAATTCTGTGCAACCAGTATATAAAACATCAAATATAACGCTCTTTTCAGATAGCAAAAACTATAATACTTTAGCAAAAAAAACTTCACTTTCCACAACTTTACACACACACCGACAAAAGTACATACACTCAAAACTACGCAGTGCAAAATGCCATTGACAACAAAACCTCGCTATAAAACATATAAGGACCTGGGCGTTTTGCACTCATCAACGCCGAAAGAAAAATAACTACGTTCTCTTACGTCTATGTATATAGTAAGAAGGTTCTACAATACCCAAAAGAAATTTCGTATGAGTCACTTTACTCCGAAAACTTTCATATTATTTATACGACTATTATTTTTTTAAATTTAATATTTTCCAATTAAAAAACAAATTGTTTTAACTTTGCATTACAAAATACAAAACCTATTTAAACTTGATTGTTTGCGAAGTTTATCCTAATTTACAAAAATTTATGTAACGTTTTCAATTTTTTTTAATATTACAACAGTTACAAATAGTGTGCATAGTAAACAATCAATGATCCAAAACAGAAGAAAAGTTTATATATATAAAGTTGATAGGAACAAGATATTTGTGGATGCATATTTTATTAATTTTCGTCGAAAAGTAATTTGTTATTTTTTCTTGGACAATGGAAAATTTCACTCACTCGCTATGGTTGAGCTGTTTCAGAAGCTTACTACTTAGCTACAAAACAAGATTTGAAAATGTTTCGTCAGTACTACACCTTGAAAGTTTGTATTAGGATTTGCTTTAGAAATTAACAGTAGAAGTTTAACGCTTGTGCACATTGCAACCACATTGACAAATCTTCAAAGCAAGTACTAACGCATTCAACTGCGAAATTGTAACCCGAAATTATTTATATTTACCAATTCTGAATTCTATAATACCCAAATTTCATTAAACAATCCTAATAACTTGCCGTACTATACCCCAATGTTTATTTCACTGAAACACACACATATGTACATAATAACGATAGTACACTTGTAATTAGCCACGCTGCAACGTTCTGCAAATTAGTTTGCAGTGAAATGAAGAGATGCAGTGTTGCCATTCATCTCAAAGCTGTAATTTACTCCTTGCAAATGAATTGGCCCAATATAAGCCACCTGCGAGCCTCTGAAAATGATACTGAATCCATCTACATCAGCTACCTGCTGCTGTAGATCATGTTCATTTTGTTGAGCATTATCATTTGTTCTAGCATTCGCGATCGTACAACCCTCTTCACTCTTCCTCAGCGAAGGCTTAACTGGAAAGCTTAGCTTAACCGGATTTATCTTTTCACATACATCACACGGCGGTTCAGGCGTTGTTGTTGGCGTGAATTCTTGGCCAACAGGACTTCGAATACTTTCATAGATTTCAGGCATTTCGTGCTAAAATTTAACTAGATAAATTTACTTCGATTCAAAAACGAAGTATGTGAATTTCTGCGAATAAGAACGTTTTCTCTTATTGAAATACCATATGCTTTCAAGGTCTGCTGTGTCATCAAGTACATGCACATTGGGGCAGTCAGTTGGAATTATCCTGTGCCGTGTTATTACCCTGATATTGCCCTGTTTTGACTAGTATTTTTAAACACCCGTTTACAAAAAATAAAAATAACAACAATCACTGCTGATTTATTATAGCAAGGGATTGTAACAGTTTTAACCATAGGAATTCGATGGGTAACAGCAATATAATAGAGTTGTGATTTAACAGTTTGGTAATCTATGTTATTTCGTAATGACATTTTTGTACCCATTAAAATAGTTTGTTGGTCCGAAATTATTTATATTTTCTATTTTCTGAATTCTATAATACCCAAATTTCATTAAACAATCCTAATAACTTGCCGTACTTTTCTTAAGCCGCAGCTGCATCATTCGCATTAAAATCTCTATGCATTAAATAAACCTCTTGGTAGAAGTGACGACACAAAAACATAACTAATGTCACGTTTCGTTAGGCCAACACTGTATACATTCTTGTTTGCACTTGTGTCATGAGTGATATTTGTAAACTATTGTAGTCTTTGTATCGAGCAAAATGTATTATTCCATTACCCCTGGCATCGCGATCAATTGTTCTTCGAGATCGGTTTCAAGACTCTTCTGGTCTTCCGCTGTCCATTGGCACTGACGCATTACCTCGGAAGATCGTTGGGCTGTACTATCGACCTGCAGAAACACATCGTTCCATATGTCATAATTACTGTTATGTGCGTCCTGCAAATTAATACAATTAGCCAAATTATGTTTTAGATTAACTGAAACCTAATCTTTTATCGTTCAAAATTTTACCTCACACTATTATGTAACGTGATGAAACTTTACAAGAGGTATTCATTTTTTTCCAACTTTGACGATTATCAAAGAACTGCAACTCACAGGAATACAGTAGGAGCCGTAATAGGCATGCGGGTAACAAATTTATACGAATAATCCAAACTACGAAACTAAAGTACGACTTTATGAAGCAATGTATTAACACCAGGTTCTTTGTAAATAAATCATCTTGTACAACAGTGAAATGCACCCATTGTGGTATGTTGGTAACAATAAACTATAAAGAATTGCTTCAAATATGACGATTTGATAGAGATATACTGTGCTTTGACAATTGGATGTTCTACAATATAATGGAGCTTACTATGTAAGTCTTGCTTAAAGATTTTGATAGAAATTTATGATTTGAATTCTAAGAAGAAATTTCGGGTTAATCTGCAACTGTGCTGTTTATGGAGCAAAACCTATAGGATTGGATAGGTAGTGATATACTACAAAACAATGAGGTAACCATTATCACATAAACCAAGATGTTTCCATCTTTGAACGGGATTAGAATGACTAGATTGTTTGCAAGGACCTAGTGTATACACCCAACGGTGATAACCATAGTTTGATGAGACATAGACATATTGATAGCACATGCGCGAAGTTCATATACCAAAAGTAATAAAAACATGTACGGACATACAGTGTAACCTTAGTGTAGTTGAAACGCAGTCAACGGATACGGAGTTATAAGCACAAATTGGACAAATGAAAAGAAACCATATATGTTGCACGATCTAAATATAAAAATTACGTAACCAGGCATCTATGCTTTATTTTTCCAATTAAAAATCATCTGCATGAGGTATTGTGAAAATTTTCACGTCATTGTCACAATATGTTAATCACAATTCTTCGTTTCAGTCTAACCTTCACTTTTTTATTTGATGTTTATGATACTTTTATTAGTTTAACAAGTATCAATTTTCTAGTTTACATTCGCAGTTTCTATGGTGTAATAATTTTTTTGTTGTGTTACAAACATAAGTTTGTGCTGACATTGTTACTAGACTAAAGTATGCATGTTAGGTATTACTCACGCGTTTGACTTACAAGGCCTGCTGTATCAGTCAGTTCATTTTCACAGTTAGGTTCAGTAGCGGCTTGCTGTTCCGGTGACCTTACTTCCTGTACCGATGCTCCAAACGGTTCGTCAATCTCACGTGAACATTTTGCTGCGTTTTTCCGTAACTTGAACTGAGCCTTGCGTTTTGTTCCCTAAGATTTTAAAATTTTAGATAAAGTGTATTTCCGTTGAATTATGTTGAATATATATATTTTGCGCATGGGCTGGAGTACATAGTTTTAAATCAGTCAGGTAATCAAAGTAGCTGAAACTGAAACATCTTCTAAAATGTATGCAGTTTATGTAACTAGGATTTTGGTGTATTTATTACTCCCGAAAATAGAACAAAAATGCGTCACTTTTCATAGAAGTTAAGTTGATAAAGTGGCTTCTATCCATTTCAAGTAAACATTACTCTTCGTGCTGAACATAAAATTAAATAGCTGGGCTGTATTCTTAAATTAGATGAACACAACAGATTCTAACTTTATAGAAACTCTGTAGCGTCACTGTGTTAAGCGCTTAATCCATTGTAAAGAATTATAGAAACAGAGGTGGTTTAAAGTAAATATGAAGCTTCATGGTACCGCTCTAATTAGGCTTATAATTTTTTACGGTTGAGTTTCTACTCTAGACAATAGCAGACATTGATTGTGACACTGTTGCTACTACACTTCTGCGAAGCAATCTGAGTTTAATTTAGTCTTTTAAATACTTTTTAGGGCACACCTGTCCGTATATCAAATGCCAGAATATACTAACTTTTTTCTGTTAAACCCAAGTATCTTTAGATATATTTAAATATAATCGAAACCTAATCTAATTTTGAATGTTCAGGTTGGTATTACTCACCATGGTTTTGTTCTCATTCAGTATTCCAAATATAGTCGTTAAGACAAATAAAAATACGTTTTTTGACATTCGTTGATATTTCACTATACAATACAACCGCCTTATTCTACATCATTTCAGCTGATTACTCATGCCTTTTAGGCAGGAAAACCTTTGTATTTTTCTCGTTCATAGTATACATAAGGAGGTGAACTAAAAAATTGTGATTTTCTTTTTGTCTTCCTTTAGACAAAAAAAGATACAAGGTAGACAATAAAAATACGCCTTTATATAACCATAATTACATCTGTGTTTAACAAATATTGTGAGTTTAAGCACATAAACTAATCATACCATGGGTTCGTATAGTCAATCGTTTCGAATGGCCAACCCGTTGTTCTTTGCAAGCTTCTCTCTGTCCATTGATCCAGCTAGCTGACCGATCCGGCGAACACTGAGTAGTTGCGGAATTTGGAATCGTTTGTTTCCCAGGAATACGACGTCAAACGGTCCAGCAAAAACATCCCAAATTGGAAAACAGTCGACATCAGATCCCTGCTCAGGCTCTTTCATGTTTTTTTCAGGAAAAACGGTGGGATCCAAACACCCCAGTTTTACTGTGATAACATTTTGCTGTTCATCGGTGAACCGATCGATTAATTTGCCAACATACGGGACTGGTCGGCGACGGCGGGGATCGTGATACATTGCAGCAAACCATTTTTCTTTTAGTGATTCCAATTGCCCACCTCGATCAGGCGATAAATGTGTCCATAGTTTCAGTAAGTGTTGAGTTGTTGCGGCAGTTGTTTTCGGAGGGCTTGTTTCGTCATTGTCATCGCTGGAATCAGCTGAATTTGGATCTAGACTGCTGTCAGTTTCGGACTGTGGCGATTTTCTCTTTTGCGGTCTCTTTATATTTCTGAATTTAGTACTTTTGTCTGTAGTTGCCTGTGATGGCTGTTTATTTTTAAGTTGTTCTTTGCTGCGTTGGACGGCTAAAAATCATCGCGTGTTATGATGGCCGCTTTGGAGCCGCGGCCACGTACGGGTTTTCGGGCACCACGCAAAGCAGTTGATGTTGGAAGTACGGCAGGAATGGGTGGGCTTCCGATTTGATCGAACGTCAGTGAACTATTGGCAAAAAGTTCCCACCGTAACTGTAAGCGACAATTTTTTGGAATTTGATAAGTGGGCAAAGGTGGAATGTTATAACAAATCCTGGTATCATCACCCTGAGTTCTCATTCTCTGGCTGCTATTCGGCGTATGTTGTGGAGGTGTATGAGGGAATGCGGCGTGGACAGTAGCGGCAACATTGGCGCTGGTAGATGGCTGGTCATCTGAAGTCGCTATCGTATCACCTTGGTCATCTGTAGGTGTATCTGGACGTACCTCGTGAGTTGCATTATGTGGTGTTTGTGGCACCGGTGGAGCAACAGCGTCTGTTGCAGCACATTCATCGTCGCTGACTAATTGCTCATAACATTTAATCATTGGCGTACCATCTGAATCTGTCGGTTTACCGTTGGTAATCCATGTATTGTATTGTTGTTGTAGTTCAATATTAATTCTGTTGCTGTCATATTTTGATGGATCGTACGGACAGATGCCAACTTCTTCGAATGCCTTTTTGATATTCATTTCGGTTAGTGCCATCGGCCAAATCTCTGCCAACTCATCCGCAAAGGCACTTTTGTTCACCGATTTTTCGCCATGAGAGTATGTTGTAATATCAGCCATTTTTCGGTCCCATCTACTTTTGACAGGCCAAAATATGCCGACGTCCAACGGCTGAAGTGTATCCGTGCAGTGCGGGGGCAGACGTAACAACGCCACGTTGTTATATCGCGCCGCCTCAATGATTTTCACTGAAATGTGGGAACTGTGGCCATCAAATATTAGCAATGCTGGAGCTTCGTTATCTTTTGACATCATCCAGGGTATCATAATTTCCGTGAAATACTCTTCAAAAATGTCCATGGTTATCCAACCCCTTTCTGACACCGCATAAGTAACATCCTCTGCAGCCGCCGATTCGCCACGCCATCCCTGCAGCATTCGGGCACCTTTATGTATTATGAGAGGAGGCAATGCGGTTCCATCAGCGCACACAGTTGCCAAGACAGTTGTGTTGGCTTTTCCCGTGCCGGCCGTAACTCGTAATGTCTTTTCCCCTCGAATGCCGACAACAAAGTTTTTTTTGGGGTCGTGGTTGAAAGCAGTCTCGTCTGTGTTGAAAATACGATCGGGCCTGTTCTTGATGTGCAATTCCTCCAAAATCATTTCTAATGTGTCGTAAAAATCATTGATGATAAATGGATTTGACGTAGCATTGAAGCGAGCCAATTCGATTGTTGCTGGCTTCTTTAGAGAAAGATTATGCCGTTTAAGGAAACCTTTCAGCCAAAAACGCTGCGGCAGCTGATTCGTACCGTTCCATATTGCTCGGGAACGTTGTTCAGGATTTGAATGTATCGATGTTTGCACGAAAAGAGGAACGTCAGTCATCCGGAAGGGGAATCCCGAACGAATTCGATTCCTTAGAGCTTCCGCCAATAATAGCTCTAATTCTGTATCCAAAACTGTTCGTCTGCCTGTCTTGGATTGCCGGCGAGGTGATCGAACACCAGATCGAATGTCAATTTCTTTGCGGAGGTTAGTATTGGATACCCCCGTTTGCCGTGTGATTTCGCGGAATGACACACCCTGTTGCCGAAGTTCGACTGCAGCATCCAGACGTTCCAGAGAGGCACCTTGCCCCTTCTTTACATAATACCTTCCACTCATTTTACACAAGAGGTCGTAAATTAATTAAGGTTATCTATAATATATATCTACATAATTAGCATAAAATTAGTCGATAACACTGAAGCGACAAAAAATAATACATGTTGGACAAGAAAAAATACAAGTGAGACAAAAAAGAATACATGTTCAACGTGTATTTCTTTTTGTCCCATAACTACTGAAAACTGCAAAAAAGTGAGACAAAAAGAAATACAGTTAGAAATAGACATACGTACAAGCTAGGCTCATGTAACTAACATTTGTCACAGATACTGTGATATATTAGTGATTCCCCGGGTGGGTTATTGTTAGGATTCAATCACCGAACAATTTAGAGCAATTTTAGGGAAAATTGTGCTCTCTTAGGGAAACAGTTGAGGAAAAGTGACATATTTTGTCGATTTTGTTTACATCACTGACTTCACTCATGTAGTCAATTTTTATCAGCTTACTATCAAAATAGTTGGAGTTTTCTAGGGGCGATGTTGTTCTGGAGCGTCTAGCTTCCGTTGAGGCGTGGAGTGATGTATTTTTATTTGTCCTTGGGAACGTGTATTCTTTTTTGTCTTAAGGACTATTATCATTTCACTAAACGTTGGACTAGTTGTTCCCGTTTCGCTGCCTGCTCCATCGGCACCGTTATTACTATCCGTCTCGCTTCCGCCGTTGTCCTCATCTTCCCCACTATCAGTGTCCCCTTCATTTTCGCCGTCGCCACCGTTATCACTATCCGTCTCGCTTCCGCGGTTATCATCATCTTCCCCACTATCAGTGTCCCCTCCATCGGTGTCCTCTGCGTCACTGATATTACTTCATCCTTCCGTTTCATTGCGTTCAGCGCTGCAACACGAATTGCGTTTGGATCAACCTTATCCCAATCTACAGGACCTATTCGATGTATGTCAGCCTCCGACAAACTCCAACCCTTAGAAACTGCAGCGCTGTGTTCCCATTCTTCAAGGCAGGACATTGCCTGAAATAACAGCATGATACTCATGGCATATTTACACCATAAATGTGAAATTACAATCCCCTACAATGTGGTCCAAGTAAAGTTGAAAGGCATAACGTTGTATGGTTTGGAAAAGAACAGCTTAGAGCAGCCCAGCCCCCACTTAGGCTCAGATAAAAATCAAGGGACCGTATAATTATCGAAGCTTATGCTTAGCCGTACAATTTCAGTATTTCCTAAACACCGATAGGCTTTACAAAATTCGCTTTGGTGCCAAACATTGATAGGTTCACAAATATTCTGGAAAAGGTAATTGAATAGAATATGCGTTCGGCATTATTACCTTTGCAGCCCTAAGTCGTATACATAGTCTGCTAGCAATTTTTAGTATCTTTTACACACTAATACACTATAATCCTTTATGTTATGAAAATACGGAAACATAAACTGTATATCCGAAAACCAAAGACGGATTCAGAAGGGGATTGCGGTATAGATACCCACCAGATCCTAGTAAGCGAAAAGTATTTTATTGGAAAAGTGATATGTTTTTGCACATTACTTGTCATCTCGATAGTCGCCTAAGCCCTGCGGGTCCCTGCCACTTTGAAATCCAGGATCCGCGCTGCCATAAGTTGTAATACATATAATGTTGATACTGGTGTCGAATAAAAAATGTGTTGTTTATTTATTTGTTTATTTAAAGTATTTTCCACCTTAACTTTACCAATCTTTATTATGGTAACAGTGACGCACTATGTTTTAAAAACGCTTGTTTATTACGGCAACAGTAACACACAATGTTTTATATAGTTTATCAATTTGTTTGCCTGTGGGTTTGTTGTTGGTTGTGAGGGCTGAGAGAATGGCTTATTGATAAAAGTAAGCAAGCGATGGATGTGGTTGGTGGGGGGGGGGGATGGAAGAAATGTAAGATATGGTTGGGCTTTGGTATTGGTCATTGTTATGTATTGTTTGATGTGGGTTTGGGTAAGGGGGACTGCGAAAGTGCTAGCGGTTTTGGGTACTGATGTAGGGATGAGCGGAACTAAGGGAAAGGACAGAGAAGTATACAGATACAGTATAAGAAAAACGAAGAAGAAAGATATGGGAATAGAGAATTGGAGAAGAGAGAATAGTAAATAGAAGTACAGGATCGTAATACATTCAGTATATGGATAAGTAGATGTATAATATAAACTTATATTCGTCTAGTCGTGTATATACTACTTACAACTATTTTACTAGTGTATAACAAAGCATCGACTAATAGTTTTATATAACAATACCTGCACTTTACGTACCATATATTGCGTAAAAACGATCAGTTAGATATGTAATTGTTGTTGGATGTAGTATAAAGCTTTTTATTTCTTAGATATAAAATTTTGAATTTTATTCTTAAAATATGATTGTATTGATAGTGATTGATGTATATGTGTTTGTTCTATATAAATTAAATATTAATTAGCTAATAACATGCATTAATATGAAATAACAATTTCCTATGGTCTAAGTGAATATATAGTATATTTCTGTATATAATTAAATAAAAATATAAAATATGTTCAAGAAGAAGAATAACATCTATATTCGAATTATTTTAATGTTTGTTACTGCGATCTGCTGTTTATTATTACATAATATAATGAGATATTGTGTGTCTAAATAATGGTGCGTTAGAAAACATTGTTGCGTTAGTGATTGCATTTGTATGATCATTGATAACGTGATCAAACCATGCCTTGCGTTGTATTTGATACATAGTTGCATTAGCAATCATAGGGTCGTCATATGCACATGTCAGTGCATGTACAGACGCTTGCATACCTGCGTGCATAGTTGCTACCCCGGCATTTAGGACAGCAGTCGACATAGCCCCGGAGGGAGGGTGCAATCGACATTACGATTGCACCCGAATTGATTTGCGTGCATTCGTAGTTACCATACTGGCTACAGTGTGCAGTCTCCGCACACAAATAAACGTGAACGACGCATAATTTGTCAATTAAATACATACATACCTTTTTTTAAAGTCGTCGCTAGCATTGTCTTTAGTGGATCGAGTGGCTACAACCTTCTCGACCTGAAATGATAAGTTATATCTGTTTTTGCACACAAGACATTCGACTAATTACGTGTTAAGTACATAAATGTTGTCAGACTAACAATTTGACTAGATGTAACATCTGCCAACTATTGCTTAACAATAAAAAATTTTGGAAAAATTCCAGGAACGGTAAATATTTTTTGTACCACTTGTGCTTATGGCTTTATTAAACGAAAAGTTCCACTGGCTTAAACGGTGTATCAGACTGTATATGATTATAAAAGGTAAACTGTGGGTGCATTTTAACGTGTGTTATTTCTAGGTTCAGTTTTTTAGTAAAAGAATAGCTTTGTTTATTACCAATGTATAAGTGTAATAATTTACGCTAATGCTACTTTAAAAATTCTACTGTAATCATAAAAGTAGAGGTAAACGCCGTGTTATTGTTAACTATAATTAGGGAGAGAGCACAAAGGGTCATTCAACGCAGTGAAAACATCTTAAATTATTCCAAGTTTCTGCACCTACTTTGTTCGCAACGTCGTAAAGAAATTGAACATCGTCTTCATCGCTGTCTGTCTGGACCGTGCATCTGGCTCCATTTATGTATTTCAAATATCTGAGGATAGAGTTTTGATGTTCGGCCTAAAATACAATAACCATTTTACTAGAAACAGCTGTATAAGTTTTACTCGTGGTACAACAACGCTGCAATGCGTGACAAGCTGTGTTGCATAACCGCAGGGAAACTATTTTCATTGTATTTCGTCGGATTATGCGAGATTATTCCTTGCATTATGTGTGTACACTTCACGAGGTTACCTGCAGTGTGCAGAAATAACGGTCCGCTTTCGCTGTTGGAAATAACAGTACGAAAATGATATCAAAAACATATTTTATCCTATGACCCAGACTGCTGCAATGTCGTAAGTTAGAATTCAAAATTTTAGCTTATTTTTATCAAGTAGGGGTGTTGTAATGAGGGTTTTGTTCTTTCAATATGGTATCAAAAGAGAGGATGGTAAGGGGCGCAAGTTAAGTTTACTCCTGCATAAGTCTGTGTATAAGAAAAATAAGAAGATGAGTCTTGGTCATATATCAGATCTACATTGTGCGACTTCCGAATTATGTCACTCTGCGGAAGGTGCTTTTCACTGCCTTCATTAAGACATAGTTTTCTTTTTAATACAAATTACATAGCATAATGGGCTGTCCAAAACCGACCGAACTGTTTTACAATTCACCGTGCTATATGTTCCACAACAATTAGAATGCATTTCGTGTTACTAAGCAACCTGCAACCAAAATATCAGCAAAGATAGATTATTTTTTTGGTTACCTAGCAACCAGAAGATAAGCCATTGCAATCACTGATCTAACAAAAAGCAAAGATAGCTAATCCTTATCGTTCTCTAGCAACCAGCAACCAAAATAGTTTGAAATTTGTACAGTTTGCATTGGTTTAATCACGAGAAATAAATTTTCGCTGGTTGAAAGCATGGATACGCTCTGACAATATATAGAGTATTTTTTGAAACAGGGTTTAGAGTGTATATAAATACTAAAATAAACACAACCAGGTATCGTCGTGAACACCAGTATACATGTCCCAGTTTTGACAGTAAAATTTCAAAGTAGCAACTGCCACTACTAGTAACTCACAAGCGAGGTGAAACAAGCGAGTATCACAGCTTTATTAGCTTTATTAACCTAACCAACAATGAGCAATTTTCCAAATTCAAAAATTTTGGGGCTCAAACATTAGGGCCTGTTACCCAACCACCGTCATGAATAATGGAAAACATTGAAAATAGCCCAATGATATCAGTACTTTTCGTTGTTCACGACGATTTCTATTTTTTCTAACTACTGATCATCATACATACAACTAGCAAACCTAATTTTCAAACAGCCAAGTTCAAACCCGCTTCTTACTCTAAACCCGACCGAAATGCACATCAAAGAATTATATAAGGACCTTATTTCATTTAAAAATGTTTGCGGAAATCCATCAATCCGGCTCGGAGTTATGTTCGCGAAAGACAAAGAAAAATAAATTTACCCTACTTTAACGGCGGGACATATATATGGAAACTACCTTCGCTCGTTTCAATTATTTCATATTTGATTGTTTTGTCAGACTTTTATTAGACTTATTGTTCTAAAATGACATCTGCCAACTAACATTTACTCCTCTTGCTCACGACTGTGGTTACAAAAAATACAATATTCCTGTTGCCTATTTATGGAGTATAATAAGTCGCAAAATCAGGATAGATTTTAAGTCTGAAAATCTAATTCGGTACATAAGAATCAGTTTTATTTTAATGGAAAATACAGTTAAATATCAAAAAACTAAGTGTTAAGGAGCTTTTTTGTATGAAAACATTTCCAACAGGTGTTGAAAATAGAACAGAAGGAATTGCAACTACCCACAGACTATGTTTTTATTTGTGATTTATTACGAAAAAAAGCGAGTATTAAATTTGACAGGCAATTAATTTTAACTGCAAGAAGGACTTTTCTTATAATGATACTACAAGTTTAGCGTTTAACCTTAATACAAAATTTGACGCCGACTATTGAGGTGTACAGGTCTGGTAACTGTAATCGAATAAAAAATGTAATACAACAGTAAAATCAAAACTACAAGGCATACCAAGCAACTACCTCACTATAAAAGTCTATGGCTGTAGGCGTTGTGGGTTTGGAATGTGATAACCGAAGTTTGAACAATGTATCATACCTAAATAAGCTAGTCGTAGTGGGACTACATTTTTTTAGTGGAGCCATGTTTTTGGCAATTGAAACGTAATGATGTTATTAAGCGCGACGTTACTTGTTACAAATTATATGAAGAATAATTTATTTATGTCACATTTAGACTTTAGAAACCCGAATGCATAATATTTGAATTCCTTGACCCCGAAAACCCTATATTGGTGGCGTCAAAACGTTTCTACCACAGCTATTATGCGAAAAGTTACAAAAAATCCCACATTTTGCTTAATAACTAATTAACCACTTAAAATTTTGAAACCGCAAATATCAGGTGCACATTCCCGAATGATAAGCTTTCATAGAAAAAATCTTTGCTGAAATCGGTTCATTGGTTCCTGAGATTCATTGGAGCGAACGAACGAACGACCGAAAGGACACCGTCTTTTTTCCATAGACTGAAAATAATAACGCTTCTCGACATGGCTCCGGTCAAAAAAGTGTAACGCTATTAATATTTTTCATTGACGTAAAACGAAAATTTCAGTGAAGCTATTGTGAATAATACCCATGAAGTTCGATGTGATCACAAGAGCGACTTAAAACCGGTCACTAAAAGGCTTAAGTTCAACACATGGTATTAAAGCTCATACGTAAACCGAGAGATTGCCTAAGATCTAAATGGGCTGAATAACGAATAGTGAAATGCCGCTAATGATACCAAAATATGATTTAAAATAAGAATTCAAAACCTAAAATAAAATTGAAAACGAAATAAAGGATAAAATATAATTATCATTTAACATTGTTTGCAAAATTGTAATTAGCCAAATCATGTCTATTGACTTGTATGGACAGTTAACCCATGCGGCGTAACTATGGATTGTAATTGGTCTATTCCTTGGGGAGTTATTAGCAAGATAATATATATAAGACATGAATAAAGTAGTGCATAGACATAATGATATTAAATCTATTTTGATGTATAAATCATTGGAGTTGATATCTATAGTTTGAAATATACCGCTTCAAAATATTGCGAAAAAATTGCCAATCTCATAGTAAAAATTTATTGACTGACAAAATCCTTTAAGCTGGTGAAGTTTAGCCCACGCGTATAAAACCTGTAATTATTCTACCGCCATCAGAAATGACCCACGCGCACAAAACGTTTAATTACGACTAATAACCCACGTACAACGTAGTAAGCGGGACCCCATAATTACCCATTCTAATAAGAATTCGGCACCCACTGCCACACGCTGACACCATGGTACAAGCCACCACAGGTGTAATTAACCGTTACAAAAAGAGCCCGGCACCCACCTAATGACCCCATAAATCAAAACAGAAGACCAATGACCCGATAAATAAAATTACAGCGTAATGATTCGGTGCACAAAACGAAAATTTTGGCTCCTCGGCTCCTCTGTGTTCATGCTGTCCCTACTATACTACTTACTATATATAACATTATATACATAATATTATAACATACTAATATAACAGTATAACATACTAATATAACAGTTACTCGAATTTTGTAAAAACACAGTAACAAATAATCCTTATAGTAACATTATATTTGAGGGTAAGAAATGTCAACAGGATCAAGCAATGATACACGGCAATGGTACGGAAAATGCTCCAAACGCGGACGCAACGCTGCGCATCCAATGAGTCACAATTGGACAATGGATCAAAGTGCTGCCATAATTGTCCATGGTCCTGGCGCGGGGAAAAGCACATCAAGCATGCGTACTGCAGCGTCGCGCAAGATTCGGATATTGCCGAAGCGCGAAAGAAGCTCCGACGAACAGACGTTTAACGCACGTGGTTTGTCAATTGGAGCACATGGATTCGGTTGAACTGTCTAAAATGAATCATATTCTTGAGCCATTGCGGAAAATGGAGTTACGATTTGCCCAAAAAGGTAGAAAAGATTTAGAAATTTCGAGTGCAACGCTCAGTGACCCAAATCAAAAGCTTTTTAAGCTTAACGGGGTACCTACTTCTGGAAATTCGTTCAGGATAATAGGGCCAGAAGCCATTCCGCTTTATGATATTACAAATAAACGCAGGTTCTTCCTAATATTCAGCAAGATTTTCCGACGAGGGACAACATGATTTCGAGGAACTCAAAATTTGGATAACAACGCCTCCAGTACTAGGATACCCGGATCCGAAAGGCCATTCATACTTTATACGGATACAAGTAAATAAGGGATCGGCTGTATACTAGCTGAAGTGGATAATAGTGAAAAAGGGAGTGTAAAACATTACGGCGGTAGCAAGTATTGGGATTCAGGACCCCGTTATGCGCCATTGAACTTCAAATGTGCCCAGTCATAGTCCTATTTTGCAAAAACCGATCGGTGACTGCAATGCGTCGTCATTATATAAACTGCGGTTTGACATCGATTTTTCGCTAACGATACTCGGTCAGATTTCGATTTCGTGTTGCAAAATTTATTTTTGTAGTCGAACTAAAATATTTCTTTTGTTAATTCGTAGTAAAATGGTTAAATAATACGTCGAAAATGTGACGTAGCGATAGTCGATGTTCTTGAAATCCACTGACCTAGTTAGCTTCATATTCTAAAACAGAATATTCGTTCGTAGACGTGGTAAATTATGTCTGTTCGCGAACCACCGCTACCTCCTTTCGCGAAATAGTTCGCGATGAGTAATATTCAACACCTCTAAAGCAAATACAAAGTTTTAATTTTAATACCAACGATTCATAATAACAAATTCTGACATTAAATGCAAATTTATTTTCTAGAACAACATATACTGTGTTCATGAACACTTGGTCAGAGTATGATGAGTCAGTTACACTGTCCTTAACCAAAAAGTAAAATGATAAATAATTACATCCTGGTAACTAACGGACAAAGTAGTGTTCGCGAACAACAAAACGCGCTCTTCTGTTCGTGAACAGTTATGCGGGGTTCACATTATGCTGCGTGCGCTCACTGCACACGGTTACGCCAAAATCGCAGCGCTCTTTACACCGCAGTTGTCGTTACATTGTAATGGCAATGTTATCAGTCGCTACAACCTTCGTGCAACAGCTGACATTTTTGAACGACGCTTGTAGCGACTGTGGCGGTTGATGTTACACTGCTTGTAAAATTATTGTTTAAAGTTGCACACTGAATGTAACGACAACAATCGCTGTCGCACGATGGTGTAAAGAGGGACAACATATTTGTACAGCAATAGCAGAGACCGTTATAGCTGCACGGTACTGTAACAATGACTGATAAAAGCGCACGCTATGTTTGTTACGTAAACCAAAATTATACCCGTTGAACCACAGTCCAAGGCTATTTTAACAAAAAGGTTAATCGATCCACGATTGCGCATCGAGCGGTATCACAACATGCACAGGTATATGGTCAGAGATACATTTGAACGAATCGATTCATCATTTTTCAGCCTCGAAAATCTTTCTATTCACAGATATAGCAAAACAGCATTAGATTTAAATACACAAAATTGTACATAAGTAGATAGAAAAGGCTGGTTTTACCCCCCCACACAGTGGTGGGGGAAGTGGGGTGATGACTCATGGCCCCCACACAAGTGTGGTGGTTGATTAATGACCCCCACACGCATATATATATACTCAATAACCACATGTGGGGTATATATTTCGGTTGTGACATATTCTTAAAGATGTTTATAACCCCACACATATTTGAAAAACATGGTTCATCGGGGGATGAATCATATTTTTATGGTTCACAATATACAATTATTAAATTAATTAATAAAACTATTAACAAACCTGATAAAACCATAATTAGTAATAATAACCGGGTGGTGGTGGAGAGGCGGTTTGAAAACATTATAGGAAACAGTCGCGAATCTGGAGATATATACATGGTTCATCGGGGGATGAATCATATTTTTATGGTTCACAATATACAATTATTAAATTAATTAATAAAACTATTAACAAACCTGATAAAACCATAATTAGTAATAATAACCGGGTGGTGGTGGAGAGGCGGTTTGAAAACATTATAGGAAACAGTCGCGAATCTGGAGATACTGATCGAATCCGGGTTGTGATGGATACGCGTCGCAATGTCGTCATTACTGCATATCCTGTGGGGTAGTATGTGGGGGCTTTGACTTGTGTGGGGTAAATATCGATGGTGTGGAGGTAAATATCGCTGATGTGGGGCATGTGGAGGTGACATATGATGCTGTTTTGACAGATGGTGTAGACGGTTATTTAATCAAGACTTCACTGGTTTTGTATTCACTTTTCAAGTTTCATTTTTACGCTCAAGTTTCATCATGGCTTTCACACAGTCTGTTGGTAATTCGGATGTATTGGTCGACGACGTGCTGCTCAACGACAATCTGCTCCTC